>WEKY01022432.1:40773-149895 GCA_013390045.1 Picathartes gymnocephalus | reverse complement strand
TTTTTTTGAGCCACCGCCTGCTGTGTTTTTTTCCTCCCCCTCCCTCCTGCGTGATGGGGGGAGAGGCTGGGACGGACAGTGATACAGACAGAGACTGTCTTGATGAACCATCTGTGCCACAGTGTAATCCAGTGGAGCTGAAAAATTAAACAGCAGTTTCAATTAACTTTGTCTCTCTGGCTCTTTCTTCTTCCTCTTCTTCTTCTTCTTCTTCTTCTTCTTGGGGAGAAGTTTTATTTTCACCCCTTTGAAGCCATTGGTATGGAGAGGATATCAGTGTGGGCAGGGCACATGTGAAAACACACACCTGAAATCAGGACAGTGTCCATGAAACCCAGCATCCTGGTGCAGGACACACTGGCTGCGGTAGAGGATGGTTCAGAGGGCATGTAATTTTGGAATAAATGGACCACAGGGGAACTTGGTTGAAAGCGTGTGTACTCCTTTACAAAATGACACTGACAGGTTTTGTTTACTCTTGTTGCTACAATCCGGGATGTTTTCATTATTCTGTTTAAGGGAGGTTTTTTCCTCTCTTGGATTGTAGCCTCAGCCTTGTGGCAGGGAATCGTAGGGGTTAACTGTGCGTTGTCTATAACTATTGCCTTTTTATCAGTTGTAAGGGGTTTTTGCTACTCATATTTTTTATTTATTTCCCTTCTTCCTTTACCAGAGCAAAAGCGTAGTAGGTGTTATTTTATTAAAACTACTCCTGCTCCCTCTTTCATATGCCCTTTGCGACCATTTCTACTCCTCTACAGAAGAGATAATTTCATTCTCTTTGGGAAAAAGATTGCTCCCAACTTTGGATGGTGGCTATGGTTCATGTGCACATTTCTGTTTGCAGCAGAGTTGGCATCCCTGCTACTGGTGCATGTGTGGGTCACCCAGCTTGTGGTTACCATGGCTTTTTGGGAAGAATCCTGCTTTTTTCCTGTTGATGACTCTGGCTGTCTTATGTGCATTTAGAAAGCCCAAAAAAGTTGTCCACCAGTCATTGAGCTGAGAGTATTTGCCTTTGGAGGAGGCTTCCTGTGAGGGGTTAAAATTGTGTGTTAAATCATGACGATCTGAACAGAGTCCTTAATTTGGGAACTGTTTCCAGCAAGTTGCTGGACACTGAAATGGGTCTTCGCTCATGTATAATCCCCATGGGCATCTTTTGGCCTCTTTGGGAGACATTACCAATATTTTACCCTCCAGTCCTCTGGCATAGCAGTTGTGATAATCCTCATACTATTTTGTTCTTACAAGCTCCCTTTAAATCCAAAGGACTCTCAATATTTCACTAGGGAGATGAACCTCATTAATACTTTATTTTGAAGGAGAAATGAAGCACAAGGCAGCCAAAGGACTTGCCAGAGTAACCAGGTAACCAGCATCATGGCTGAGTCTGGTCCATAAGCTGGAAATCCAGGCCGCTTGCTGTTTTCAGTGGAGTTGAGGAGGATATCCAGCCCTGTCTCTCCCACATTCCCTCATTTTCATCTCTTCTGGGCCTGGGAACTTGAATTCTTGTAACTTGTGTTCTATGCACACATAGAGGTAGTCTCCCAGCATCTCACTCCTCCAGCTCATCTCTTGCCTCCTCCCTCAAGCATGCAGCAACTTTCCTGAGCCCTCCCAGCTCTACACCCTCCTCCTCCTCCTCAGCCTTCCTCCTCAGCAAGGTCTTTTCTCTACTTGTAGCACAGCAGCAGCAACTTTTCCCCAGCAGCGTTTTTAGGGAAAGACCCATGAGGATGGCCCCATGCCTATTTCCCCTCCCAGTGCTCACACTGGGGGCATGGAGGTGGCGGGCTGGGGTGCAGAGTCTGGGCCCAGTTGTTGTCCTTGGCTATTGAACACTCAAGGATTCCATCTACAGCTTTGTTGGCTGAAGGATGGGGAGGGAGGGCCTTTGCTTCCCACCAGAACAAATCCAGGTGGTTCCTGGACCCAGGCTGCTCTGTCCCACTCTGCGGGAGCTGGGACAAGGGAGCTGTAGGTGACAGCAGAGCCACAGTTCTGCAGCCTGTGCACCTCTGCCTCAGGCCTGCAGCGTGCAGCTGGGTAGGCCCAGACAAAGCAAAAAAATATATCACCCCCCCAAGCCAGTGTCCTCAATCCAGACTTATGCAGCCAGAAGGGGAGGTTACTGAAGCATGTGGGTCCCCTTGTAGTCCCCCACTGCAGCTCGAGCTTGTCACTTCCTAGGCTGGCAGACAAGCGGGGAATGCAGCCACTGGCAGCAGCAGCCCGCTGCCCAATTGCCCTGCCTTCGCCCTGTGCCCTCTCTGGCAAGTCAGCCCGAGGGTCTCCCACTCCATGTGGGCAGCTTCCCAGTTACCAGGGGCTGCTGCTGGCATGACAGGGGGGAAGAATACTCAGCAAATTGCTTTGCTGCACATCTTAAAGTGACCCTTGATTTGATTTAAACAAAAACAAAAGGGGGCTGGTGGAAAACGGGGCAATTGGCGGGCGCAGCCCTTCTTCTGTGTCTCACACACAGAGACTCGCATAAGTGACAGCTCAGTGGGCCGCTGTTGAGCGCTTTCATTGCACTGGCTCAGCCTTTCGCTCAGGAAAGCCAAAGTGTCTGTCACTGTGTCCCTCTCCGGCCCCCCCATGCCTTTTCTTTTGCTTTTCCCTTTCTTTCCCTCCCTCTCTCTCTGCAGAGGAATGGGCGAGACCTTTGCATTCAAAGGGAGGGTGGCTCTGTGAGGTCTCACTGAGGGTGGAAATCGCTTTAGCAGAGTTGATGTTTCTTTGTTTAGGGGCAAATTGTGCCCCTTCTCTATGGCTCTAGAGTTGCCAGATGCTGTCATCTGCAGGGGCTCCCCAGAGAGGGGTGCGGGAGCCATGAGAGGAGAGGAAGGACTGTGGTTTGAGAGGTGAGCTGTTGCCTTTCAGTGGATATAGTAACAAGGATACAAGGGGGAACAGAGAATGGTTTGGGAGATCTGTTGTCAGTGACTGGGGAACTGCATGTGAGCAAAGGCCCAGAGAAGAAGTGCAGCTGATTGGAAAGGGCATGTGCTCCTTCCTCACATCGTGGGACTGTGAGCTCCATGCAGATTGAGTACAGGCTCTCTCTGGATGCTTTGGTCTGAGTTTCTATTGTTATTTGATACCACGTCAGAGTCCCATGCTGCTTCTACCTCCAGCCTTGACCAAAATGGAGCCCTAGGACTGAATTAACTGGCACTGAGGGAGATGGATTGGGTATTGCATTTCAGTGCCTCTAGTTCATTTTATTGGAGCTGACCATATCCAGCTCTCATAGCAAACCAGAACAGATCCATTCCTTGGTTTGACAAGAACATCACACAAAATGCAGGATAGTGGCTTCAAGAAAAAACAGTGAACAGCATCAAGGAACACACAGGGTGTTTGGAGATGTGATGATGGGTGTGATGGGGAGAGCCTCTTACTGCTCACCCTGGAATCACCCACTGCAGACAACTGCAGACACTGCTCTCCCTCTCTCAGCAGCCCAGGGAGGAGCTGGACTCGAGAGCACCAGCAGAGTTTTGAGAACATGCTAGTAGCCCTCTTCTGATGTCCAGACATGTGATCTTGTCTGGTTGTGGCCAAGTGCGGATGTGTTTGGGATGATACATTCTCCTGAGCTCCAGGACCAGGGCTGCTCTTACTTGACAAGTGAGCAGCCCTCCCAAGTGCCTGTCCCTCATCATCCTTTGTGAGCTGTCTGACACCCTTGCTGAGCTCTCCTCTCAGATGTGTGCACAGTCTTGTGTACTCTCATCCCTGAGGACTCAGAGCATGGTCACCTCAGCTCCCCTCAGCTAGTCATACTTCCTGGGCATGATCCTGCAGGCTCTGCCTTGATGGCAGCAGATGTCAGGTCCATGTACCTCTGAGGATGTTCTCAGATCACTTCCAGGCTCAATGCCAGCACTTTGGGTGAAGAGGCTGGTTGGTATTTGGAAGCAGACAGGGTGGCTGCTTTAGCAGCAAATTGCTGTAACCCCTGGCATAGGGAGTGTGATGTAGAACATGAATTTCGTCTTGTGTGCTGCTCCCAACAGTCATTCTCTGTGTTCTCCATTCCCAGGGGCAGTGTCAGGCTCACCACAAGTCTGCTTTGGCAGAGGTGAAGGGAAGAAAATATCTCCCCTGTGAGGGTTAAAGAGAGTGACTTGTGGGTGATCCGGCAGAGTACTCCTGCCAGCTCCCGATTCATGCACCTTGGCTGTGCCGAACGCTTTCTCTCGGTTCTTTTGGCAACCTCACAGTTAAAAACTTTACCAGTTTCTTTCTCTTTTTCCCTTCCTTCCTTTTCAGAGTTGACAGGGGCAAAATAAAGGCTTTATTTTTTTTTAAACAATTTTGTTCCTTCTGGGAGTGATGGAGCGAGAGTGAGTGAAGATTATAGCTCTGTGTGCCGAAGACCTTCATAATGGGGGGAGAAGCAGTGACATAATGGGAACCTAATGGCAGTAATTGGCCCTGGTTTTGACAGGGCCTATATCACAGCTCAGGAAAAAAAGAGATGTTTAAAGTAAAAATTTACACAAAATTATACGGTTTGGGGGGTGAAAACGGCTGTTTGGTTTTTATCTCTCCTTTTTCCCATTCCTCTGGGGACATTGCCTTGCACTGTGTTTGTGTGTCTGTGTGTTTTCATGTCCATCACTTAATCAAAGTCAGAATGCGGGTCCCTGAACAAGAGAGCCCTCTGCACGGTGCTGAGGTTTTTAAAGCTCTGGGTCAGATGCTGAAAGCCGGTACAGCTGTAGTCTCCTTCAGGAGAGGTGGGACATGGGGACCCCACTGAGATTTCTGAGGCTCAGCCATGCGAAGGCTGGTGGCACAGAAAGCAGGGAGCACGGTGGGGCACAGATGACAGAGCAGAAAAGAGGGGCTATGGGCAGGGGTGTCTTTCTTGTTGCTGTGCACACCATGGAGTGAGATCCCTTCTACCTTTCTCCACCTCCACTTCTAGGGGCTTGAAGAGCCCCTAAAAGCCTCACTCTCTTGTAAGAGCCTGCACAAGCAGAGGACAGTGAAAAGGATGTACATCCAGAAAGAAAGATAGATGTGAAAAGGATGTACAGTGAAAAAGAATGTACACCCAGGGAAGGGCAGCCCTGTGTCTGGAGGCAACTCTGCCATCCTCTTAGCCCTCGGCTCACTGTGCTTCCTTCAATGTTTACTCTGGTATGCTGAGGGTAGAGGTCTGCAATATCTCACCCAACCTCAGACCCTTTGAACCACCTTCCCTGAATGTAGCCACAGTTTTCACAGCCCTAGGCAGCTCCTTGATCATCTCCCAGGATCTCTTGCTGCTTCAGTCCAGGCCATCCATCTCTTCCCTTCTCCAGCACTGTGGTACTTGGGGATAATGTCTTTTCCCCAGCATGGCCATGCCAGCACCAGCCAATGTAAAATGCTTGTTCAAGCTGATCCCTTTGCAGGCTTGGGCCACACTGCGTGTTTTTTGTTGCCATTCACACTGCAAGGTGAAGTCCAGCTTGATGTCCTCTACCATGCTCCAGCTTGATATCCCCAAACATCACCCAGGTCTTCTCTGCTGTTGCAACTTCAATGCACATTTTCTTGCTCAACACATCTCAGACAGCTTTTCCCTTGGAACAGCAAAGGATTAGTGTGTGCTAATGAAAGCCTCTATAACAAAGGATCGCACACTTAGCCAGAAAGGGGCCACAGGACCAGAGCTGTGACTGCAAACAGAAGCTTGGAAGTGTGGCACCAAAAGCATTTGTGTGTGTCTGTGAAATTTCATATTCACTGCTTGGGACAGGGTCTCAAACTTGTACAAAACCCTACAGACACTTTCAAGAAGTGAGTGCGCCATACATGGTTATGCCAGCTCAGTGACAAAGTGCATCACTGCAATTTGGATCACAAATTCTAGAAGATACTGAGATGTTTCTAGAGGGCATTGAGTGACAAATTCCTCTGTCTTTAAGCTGGATTTAGCACAAAAGGCTGCTGATCTTATGAACAAAGGCTGTTCAATTGGGATGCGGGCCTGCGCATCGGGTTTTTTTGTTGAAAAGGTCCTGATTCTTTCACTCTGCTGTCTTTAGGACCTCTAAGTGTATGTAGTAAATCATCTCAAGGCTTACCATGTCCATCACCCAGTAGAAGTTGGACAATATTCTTCAAGGACTGACCCCAAGGGGGCAGCCTGGATGCACAGCAGGTACATTTATCCCATGGGAATGGCCAAAGGGCGCTTGTACAGATGTCTTGCCCCTATTCTGACCAAAATGAAACCAGTAGTTTTGCAGTAGTACAGTTTGAAAGAGACAAGGAGCTTAAAATGGGATCTCTCAGTAAAAATGCCTTAGGGCTGTTGTTACACTGCCATGTTAAGGGATCAATAGTCATTTGGACCAGATTGAGCAGAGAAAAAACTAATCTCAGCAAGCACCATTACCTTTGTAGCTGGGTTGGAAGTGGTGTGCCATGGTCCTGGAGAGTAACCTAGGCTCACTGGGCACTTGGTGAATTTGCAGGCCTTGGGTGGCCCACTCTGGTGTGATGTTTTGGGAATAAATAAATGCATCTATCCTCTTAGCTGTGAGCAGTTATCTGTTCTTCATTGTAGTCAGGTGACAGTCATGACACAGAAGCTCTGTGCTGATCCACCAAGCCCACACAGATTACCAACTGCTGTGGTCTGCCTGGAGAAGGTTTTACCTTGGCCTAACTCCTGCAGCTGGCTCAGCTCCCCAGATTTACCAGAAAGGACAGAGAATTTTCTTAACTCCAGCTGAGAGATGGCAGTGCAAAGTCCCAGCACCTGTACTGCTAGCTGGTTGTGGGAAAGAGAAGTCCTTTTAACACTAAAGGCTGAGCATAGCTGTAACTGTTCCCAGTGCTTGCTTTGCTTTAGTCAGGGATACCTCTCTGCCCACCCCACTGTTGAGCTCGTGTGAGAGAATGTGTGTGCCTGTGCGCATGCACCTGACTGACCTTAAACAAGTGTGCAAAACTCGTTTGCCTTCCCAGCTCAAAGGCTGCAGAGCTGCTGGGGACCTTGGGGGCAGGGGGAAGGCAACATCTGTTCAAAACAAAACAGTGCCTCCTGCTAAATGGCCTAGAAAGCTCCTGCGAGTGGGGTGCTGGGTGGAGACTCCAACGCCGGGAATGTTTTGTCTGGAGGAGCTGGGATCAGAGGTGGGTGTCCATGGGGGCTCCCACATCCTGAGAATGAGCCACATCTGGGGAAGTCGTTTGGCTGGTGCTGATGATTCCCCAAGCGCTCTTGGCTTTAATGACTCGTGATGCCGCAAGAAGTGGTCCTGTAATGGCCATTCCATGCTTGGTCAAGGGGCACGTGCTCTGCCCCCACACCGGTGTGTTTTCTCATTCCCACAGGGGACCAGCACCTTCCGCTTTCCAACTGCCCCAGGCAGGGCCACCTGGAGACCCTAGTGCCTTTGGGAAGGGTCTGGGGGATTTGCAGGTTGCAGTAAGGTATGCTGTTGGTGGCCATCCACGTGTTTGTTCTGGCTCTGCTGTACCCATCACCAGTGCTGGACTGGTGTTAATTCTCCCTGCATGCAGAGGGTTCAGAGGTGCTGGCTAAGCTAGGAGGTGGATGGGACCCAGGAGCGTAGGTCTGAGCATGGATCTGCTGCTTGTACTGGGAGGGAGGAGGGCAGCACCCTGACCTGGAGCAACAATCTTGGCTGTTCCACTGCCTGGGAGCTGAATTTTCAGTGAGGATGCTATCTATGTGTTGTTGCCTATAGGAGGGCTAGCCCAAGCCCCAAGACACCAGCACCACGCTTGCTTGCTGGAACTCATATGGGACCAAGCACCCCCAAACATGGCCCTGTGGTCACACAGCCCTTCTTACTGTGCAGCTGAGAGGCAGTGATGGTACTTGTCCCCCTTGTCCCTGCCAAACTTCCACAGATTTCCATTCAGAAAAGTCCCTGCTTTGGACCTTACACCTGTCACATAGCTTGTAGAAATCCAGGTGATCCTGTCAGCCCAGCAGCTGGCCAGGCCTGCCCTTGCGGCCATTTTCAGCTCTTCTCAGAAAGGAGAATTGCTGTGGGATTTGTCCTGCTGGGAAGCAAATTAGCGTTCTGTTTAATCCAGCACCTTGCCTGCAATGGTGAGCAAAGCTCAGTACTCCAGCAAGTCTAAGCACTCTGCAGTTGGCAGTTTGGGGTTATTCCCCTCCAGCCCTTCTGCCTCACTAATAGACTTCAGCTGAAATCCCCTGGCTGCATGGCAAAACCTAAGGGGTAAAGTTCCCTTGACTAGAAGTTGCCTGTTTCTGACTTGTTGTCTGGTGGTGCTCCTGTGGCTTTTCTACTGTGCAAGTATCACCACTATTCCTCTTTGGGAGGGTTTTGGTGGGCGTCAGTGTAGTTTCCGGTGGTATGTGCACATAGGCAGTGGGACTCTGCCTTCCTCTGGTCAGCCTTGGCACAGAAGCTGAAGCCCAAGAGGAGCTAAGGATAAGGAAGCTGGCACTACAAAAAGTGTGCATCCTAGCTCTCCTGCAGCCTCTGAGGATGCTGCTGACCTTGCCAGGTGTTTGGGGCTGCAGTGGGCTGACCCTGTCTCACTGCTCCAGTCTCTCTGGAGCAGAGAGCAGAGTGCCATGGTTGAGTACCCACAAGTCATTTTGTGTGCAGACACAGTGTTCTTCAGGCTCCAGCTGTGGTGAAGGATAGAGAGGCAGGGTCATTGCCTAGTGCCTTCTGCGGTGCTTCCATGGACTTTCTCCTTGGTTGCACTGGTCTGAGAGTCTGCTGCAGTCGGTTCTCACCATTGCTATCTTGACAGTGTCCAGATCTGTTTCTGGAACAGTCAACCTGCGCTCTTGACTGTCTCCTTCTTCCATGCCTCCTGCCCCTGGTGTGGGTCACCTTCCTTTGGTGGGTTTTCCTGCTTCCCACCTAGACTGTGGCAAAAGGTTTGTTTTCCCATCAAACCAAATGCAAAGCCAGGACAGAACTATGAATGAGCTCAACGTGTGCATTTAGGCCACTTGCAGGGCTCGGACCATGCTCAGCCCCAGGCTGCAGCATCCGGTATCCCATCTTGGCAGGAGCCTGTCCACCGTGCCAGTGGGGAGCAGGGAATTCCCTCCCTCTGGCTGCTTTGCGCAGCAAGCACTCATAAAGCCGCAGGTGTGGGATGTTTGTTATTTAGTCTACAGCCTGGTATGTGACAGTTTCTTTTCTACTCGGAGTGGTTTCAGATAATTAGTACATTATGATTCCACCACCTTGAGTGGGGGAGAGAGGAGGGGGCAGCCCACCCTCAGACTACTTGTAATTTCACATCCTGTGTTTTATGGACCCGAACTGTTTGGGGCGGGGAGTTGGATGGTGGGGATCAGAGAGCAAACAGCAAGTCCTTCCCCCACCTTCACCGTCCACCAAACCCTGGGGTTGTTAGGGTGGCCAAATGTTATTTTCCAGAGTTGTAACCAGCTTAATTCAGAGATGTTTGTTTGCGCTTTTTTCCCCTCTCTTTTTTTTTTTTTTCATTTTAAGGCTTGAATGCCTTAAAAAAGGAAGAATGAAAAACAAGATGCTCTTTCTCCCGGCCTGTCCATGCTCCCTTCTCGCTTTTTATTACACGCTTATCGCTTCTTTCCCTCCTGCTTTTGAAATTGATTTCCTTTCCTTTCTCCCCTATTCAGGGCCTAAACGCTGAATGTTCGATATTTCATTTGAGGCCGCTAATCGCATTACCACCCTTGACGTTTTACAGATATCATATTATGAGCGCAAATTTGGCAAATTATTAGCGTTGTAATGTATAGCTTGTCAAAGGTATTTAAGACACTAAGAGCCCTGGGCTTATCAGGGTTCGCAGAGAGCTCTCGTTGAGCTTTTGAAATGCAGAAAGCCGGTTATAAAACACACTGTGACTCTCTTTTCAGCTTGTAAAAAAAGAGAGTGTGAGAGAGAGAAAGGAGGGGGAAAAAATATCATCCGTCTATCAGGGTCTTCTAGGGCTGATAACAAGCAAAATTCTTCTCTGTGGGTTTCACTGGAAATGTGAGAAGCTTTTAAAACATTTCACAAGCTGTCTGGGAAAGAGGAAAAAATCTTTATTGAAAGGATGTAGCAATCTTTTTACTGAGGTCTATTTATCTCCTGGGAACAAGCTGTAAGTAGGAGTTCCCCTCTCTGTGACTGGAGGGGTTTGGGGAGGGAGTTTGGGGTCCTTCAGTGCTTCTGTGGTCACTCCTGGCCCAGCTCGGGATGCTGGGGTTGGAAATGGGTCCCAGCAGCCCTCCTTCACCCTGATCGGCCGGGATGCTCATTCCACAACCCGTTTGCCAGCCGCAGGAGAGAGGATGGGGAAAACCCATTCTTTGGTGCCCCAAAGCAGCTTCGGGGTAGGCAGAGCAGGATAGACACAGTGTTGGCATTTGCTCAGTGACGGTCTCCCAAGGGGAGGTGTTTCCTCTATGATCAGTTTATTAAAATGGTTTTAAGTCCTTTTAAAGCCCTGTGGGGGATTTGTGCCTTTCCTTGGTGTCGAGATGTGAGCGTGTGTGTTCCCCCCTTTCTTTTCAGACTGAGGGAGGAGGGGGCATGGCAGCGCTGGGTCACATTTTGCTCCCAATATTGTGATGCTAACAAGCTGTAGAGTTCGCCAAGGCGAAGCGGGGTGACAGGGTTGGCGTGATTCACTCCCCGCTGGCAGCAGAATGGATATCATGTGTCTTATTACGGAGTTAGACAGACAGAGCCCCACCACTGAGAGCTGTCAGTCCTGCCTCCGCTTGACAAAAACAAGCCATAAATAAGCAAATGCTTCACAGCAAGGGGGCGTGTGTGTGTGTGTGTGTGTGTGTGTGTGTGTGTGTGTATGTGTGTGTATGTCTGAAAGCGAGGGAGAATGGCTCTGTGTGAAATACCCATGGGGGGGCTGCATTCGTAACCCCTGTTTGTAAGAGGGAAAAGGGGTGGGATTTATGCCACTGGGTCTCCACAGAAGGGAATGTGTGTCTTCCTATTGCCTTGTGTAAGTGTTTGGAAACATAACCTTGTGTACACCAGGCACATCTGGGTCAGAGCGTGCCAGCACGGCTTGTGTGCAAGTATGGTCACAACTTTTTGTTTGGGAGGCAGTGTCAGCAGTAGGGGTAGCCGGAGGGTTCCTGTTGCAGAGGTATTTCGCTGTGAGGACATAGTGGGATGCTGAGGTTGGTAGAAGCTTTAAAAGTACCTGTTGCACGCTCATGTGGCCCTATCTGCAATGCTGGTGTGCTGGGAAGATGCAAAGCAGTAGGTTCGAGGAGAACAGAGCATCTCTGAAGAGAGCTGAGCATGAGGGATGGTTGTGCATAGGCATGGGTGAAGTACCCATCATGTTCAGCAAGCTCTGCCAGCACCTATCAAGATAGAAGGACATGCAGCCTCTCATGGGTAGGGAGCCTGTCTTGTCTGGAGCAGGAAGGGTCCATGGTCTTGTCAGAGATTTTCTAAGAGAGCATAAGTGAAGGACCCTGAGTCCATGCTCCTGCATGTCCCTTGTGATAGCTGCAACCATGTCACCCATCCCTCCCAGGCTGAAACGGGGATTAGCACTCGGTGCCCTGTCTCTTCTGGTGAGTGCAGCAGGTTTTCCTGGCAGCCCCGTGCAGCCCCCTTCCGCTGCGGGTGCTCTGCCATTCACATCCTCCCAGCAGCTTTCAGCCTCTTCCCATTTTGTGGTGCCCCGGGGGTTTCCAGCAAAGGTGTAGAGCCCACATGCAGAGCACTATTTGATCCTCAGTTCGCTTTTCTTGTTCAGCATTCCTGGGTAGCTGAGAAGTAATCCATGCACCCCCAGGGGCCACAGACCAAGGGCTGCAAATCAGTGCACTCCGCTTAAGTCTGTCAGGTATTGTAACTGCCCCTGTGCCTGTGGGAGGTCCGGAGGTGCTGTCCTCTGACCAACCAGGTAAAGCAGTGAACCACAAGATTGCCATGACTTTCAGTGCCATATAGATCTGGGCAGCAGCCCTGTGCCATGAAGCAGTTTTGGAGCTGTGGTACAGGCTGGAAGGGCAGAAACATCAGCCACAGGGCATGCAGCAGCGTACAGTCCAGAGAGGTGCTGGGAGCTGTGGTTTGTCGATTCTTGCAGACTACTGGTGCTGTGATGGGAAAGAGAAGGTGCAGCAGGATTTGGGCAGGGATTCTGAGATGGATTTGGCTCCTCTGAGGATTTTGCCTCATTGCTGGCAAATGTGGCAGGCAAGCCCTTTCTGCATCAAATGGAGCTACTTTTGTCTGGTCTTGGTCCTTCTACCTTAGAAGAAGGCAATAGGAATAAGATATTGGCCTGTCCTCAGTTGGTTTCTGCTGGGTTGAAGTCCACCCTTAGGGCTCTGGTCCCATTTCCCTAAGAGACAGAAGTTTGTTTGATTTAAACGTGGAGCCTTGGGCTCCCTTCCTGTCTCAGCCTTCTAAGGATGCAGCATTCCCCCTCTCTCTCATATGAAATTGCGCATCGGTAAGTGCTACTTAAGAAAACACATGTTTTCCCCCTTGAAAGCAGCCCCCCCACTCCCCCCTCACACCAACACCTTTCTTTATTCGACCCAAACCTCACCAAGGGGAATTTGCAACAACTGCGGTGATAAATCCGCCCGCAGATAATTGGCAAGAAAACAACACTTGTGCAGTATATAACGTTTTATGGTTGTTTCATGTACTTTATTATAATACTAATGAGCAGTTATATATCAGGAGCTAACTGCACGCCGGATTAGCTTGTTAGCATGATATGAAACGGCAGAGCAAATAGTCCAGTCCCCCTCACCCGGGCGCCCTCCCCCTACCCCTCGTTCCCATTTGCACTGAGTAATTAGTATGCAAATTAGACCCTGGGACCACACAAGTTCTAGTATATTACAAGGGCTTTATTATGCTCTTGTGAGTAGATGATGGAAGCGGCCCATGACAGTGTTTATCTCACTACCTCTCTCTCTTTTTCTCTCTCACATACATTGGCAGAGAGTAAACACACACTGAGCTGGGCCCCGTACCATTATGACTCCCTGAAGATGCCACCAGCTTGCCTTTATCCCAACGACCAGAGTTAAGAGCCTCCTCTGGAAACACCATAACAATGATGTTAATAATAATAGTAACAACCCTGATGATGGTGATGCTAAGAGCAGCCTTGGCTCTGGCAGTCATGGTGATGATTGCAGGAGCAAGAAGGATCAGAGTGAGCCAGAATGAGCTCTTTTTCACCTGGATCATGCTGTGGAGGAGCAAGGGTTGGCCTCAGTTTCCAGCCCTGCAGGAATATCCTGCTTTCTTGAGCACAGGATTATGGTGTGTTAACTGCTCTTGATGTGTGATGCTCAGAGCAGAGCATCTTTATAGTCTTTGGTGATTTCCAAGCTACTGAGAATTAGATCTCAGCTGAAATATGCTCCTGGGCTCCTCTCCCCCTATGTTTTCTGTACACCATTCTTGGTGTACCACTTCCTCTTTTTCCCTTTCTTTCTCACTGAGGTGGTCTCCAACCATATATCTGGTGATGGATAGACCTCCTTGAATAGAAGTGCCTTCTATTTAAATTAGACTGAAAAGCACCACCAGCATCCTCTGTCTCTGCTACCAGCATGACTTATGTCACTGAGGTCCAGACTGAAGTCAGTCTCCATGATCCATGGGTGCTGTGCTGCTCAGATGTTGAACATGGTGCCATGGGGCTGTACTCCTGCCCATAGGAGCTGAACCCACTAGCTTGGGCTCCCAGCACTCTGTTGAGCCATTAATTATAATTTCTGGTTGCCGTAACCAGGGCTGATGTGAATCTGGTCACCTGGGTATGAATGTATCTTTCCCACCCCTGACCCAAACTGCTCTCTTCAGGTCTGAGATCTGGTGTCTCACTTACTTGGGGGTTGAAGCAATGAGTATTGAGGAGCTGGCAGGGGTGAAGGAATGGAAGGAGTCTCAGTGAAACCTCATCCCCACTTACTGGACCCCTGTGGCATGCAGTCACCTCCACAAGCGTGTTGAGCTCCATTTCAGAAATAAGCAGGTTTTTGCCCAGAGAATTTGCCAAGGAAACCCTGGCTGTGAAGCACTTGGTCTTTGACTGAAAGAAGATGTATGAGGAGGCATATGTACTCTGTGGAAATGGAACCTCCTGCTGTCACCATAGTGCTTCTGCAGGTGCTTATGACTTCATGAAGGTGTGGTAGAGTGAGATGTTGTGCTTAGGGTGGGGGCATAGAGACCTGAATCTGTACCAGACTCTGTACTGGGCTGCCCATGGGGCAGGGCAAGTGTGGCAGACATCAGGTGTTAAGCCATCTGCAGGGAGCTGCCTTTTTGGGGATCACTTCCAGCGTTCACTTTAGTTTGTTCCCATTCACATAGTTTTTTTTTTCTTATCCTAGGAGCTGACCATCCTGGATGTTTGTGGTTCTGGGGGACAAAGAGAGAAAACTAGAGGGATGGTTTGCTTTTCTGGGAGGTGTCTTCTCAGGGCTTAATGCTGAAGAACTTTGTGCAAAAGGAGAGAGAGCCTGAAATCCCAGAGCTAAAAAAAAATTGGCCACGTTTGTCCTGAGCATAAGTGAAGGGCAGGGGAGGATCTGTAGAAGCGGCAGTTTTTGTAAAGCACTGAAGTGCCCCACACATCATGCCCTGACAGGCCCTGATGTTAGCTCCCGGAATGGATCACAGGAGACTCATTAGAAAAAACAAATATTATCACACGCTGAAATGATTTATGGAGAAAAATGAAAAATTTTGTGTTGTTGCGTCCTCGCTCCCTGGCTCTCCTTTGCTTTCGCTCAGGGAAGTTATTTATGGCAGCGGGCCCTTAACAAGAGCGAGGCAAAGCGCCGAGCCGCTCGCTCCTGCAAACTGCCTGCATTTGATTTTTATTAGCGAGTTAAAACTTCCTTCTTTTCACCTCCCCCCTTCCCCTTGCGCGCCTTTATTATCCTGGACTAACCGAAATGCATTTTAATGCCTACTACTTGTGCTTTTAATAGTGATCCTATCACCACCCCAGCAGCAAATAAAGTGACATTGATGGGGGGAGGAAGGCCGGACAGACAGCTGGGCAGACAGGAAGGAGTTACAGCTCGCGTGCGCTCGCTCCTCGGCTGCTCGGCGCCGATACCTTCCCAGTAACCCGAGAGCTGTTTTATTGTCAGACCAGCAAATGCACAACCAACCGGTTGCTGCCGATGTGTTCACAGCCCTGGCAGCTGCCACTGTTGAGACCAGGAGTGGGCAGTGCCCCTGCGGGTGGCATTGGGTCCGTGAGAGGTGGCTGGTCCTCTCCTCCCATCGGTGACCAGAGGTGGTGGGTGGGAGGCACCACAGTTCCTGTGGGAATGGCAGACCCTTTGCATCGTATCTGTGACCAGAGGTGTAGGGCAGATCTGGAGCTTCCCCCAGGCTTTGCAACTGTCCCTGGGTGGGGTCTCCATACCCTAAACTCTGCTGACTAGGGTGAACACCCCTACGACTTCCCAATCAGAGCCCTTGGCTCCCAGCTTCACACAGAATGATCCTTCACCATGGCCTCAGTTGGAGGGTGAAGAGGGGCTGGTGCCTTTTTCCCCTCCGGGACACAGTCTGGCCACTGGAGCAATTTTCCTGGCCTCAACTCTGCCAGATTACCAACCTGAACCGTGCCCAGTAGGAGAACCCTGGCAGAGGTCAAAGCCAGCCTCCAAGCTGCCATCCCCTCCACTCAGTTGCTAGGTGTCTCCAGAGCCACAGTGCCTATGCCAGGCTTTGGTCCCCCCAGAAGCTGTCTGGGTGGCTGGACAGATCTGTTCTTCCCTGTGCAAGCATCCCCAAAGTGGCAGGATAAACTTTCCGGAGCGATGGTTATCATTTGGCCTTTCCCTCTATTCCCTCTTTGTGCAGGTCTTTTCACATGAGCCCAGTCTGGGCATCCTCCCAGTCAAGGGGTCCTCCCAGCCTTGGCCATAGCCCTTGGCAGTTGCCTTCTTTCTGGCACCCAGGGCTTTCAAGAGAGCTGGTATGCCTGCACTGGTTAATGCCCGCTGACACCTGCAGCTCCTCAGCTGGTGCTGCTGGCTGGGGGAGGCACGGGGAGGAGGGATCGTTGGTGGCATTATTATGAAGAGCTCAGCAGGCCTGGGGCTGTCCATTGTCCGGGTGGCAAATAAATAAATAGAAGAAAGCAAGTCTTTCCTATGGCTCGGCAACGGGAGGTTAACAGCTGGACATGACATGACAAATTGAGCATTTTTTTTTCCTGCAGGGGCTGATCCCAGCAGCTTGGTGTGAGGAGGAGGGATGAGGGAGAGCAGCTGAAGGAGGGGAGGGAGAAATTCGCTGGGTGAGGGTCCCACTGCTTTGTGGAGAGGCTTTGTCCCAAGCCAGCCACCTCCCTCCCCAGCAAGCCAGGGCCCCAGGACAAGTCTCTAGAAAACACATTATGGGGGAACTGTCCTCCAGAAGGGAATCCCCATCCCCAAAACATCTGCCTTAATCTTGCGCACCTGATTCACACCACGACAGGTCCCTGCAGCCAGCCCCCATGTTGTGTACCCCCTCTGGCGCAGCTCCGCTCCAAAATCAGGCAGCACAGTGCCTTTTAACGGCCAATAAAACACGGAATTCTCCAGCAGGAAAAGCAGGGAAATTAATCAAATCGTGGATCTGCTGTGAATTACATGCTCACCTCCCATCTGCCTGTTCAGCCGCTCACCTTCCCCTCCCTGCCTGCAGCCCCTTCAGCTTGCGGCAGGAGGGAGCCTTTATGGCTGCGCCTGGAGCCCTTGCCATTTGTCCTGGGCTTAATAGAAAATGTGTTGAACATACAGGAAATGGCCCAAATGTTACCAACATGTCTAGTTTGCTTGATTTGTTTCTTCTTTTTGCAGGTGGCAGGGCGTGGTTGGTTTAATTTGGAAGTTGTGGGATCCAGTGGCAGCTGGCTTTGTCCCCAGGATGGTCCTTCCTGAAAGCCTCTGCTAAGATGGTACCCCTGGCTGAGTGTGCTGCTGGTGGCAATGATGCCTGTCACACCAAATGCCATCCCTGGCACTTTTTTGAGCTGTGGGGTTTTTTTGAGGCTTCTTCTTAGGCATTTCCACCAAACCCAGTCTCCCTCCTCTTTGAATGGCTGCTGTACTGCATGTCCATTGATGGGGTCCATGAGGCCCTCCTTGTGCTTTATAGCATGTGGGCACCTTGGGCCTGGCCTCCCTCCATGACTTTTATTCCCACCCTTGTGCCTCCCAGGACCTGCCAAGGACCTTGGTGCCCCCAGAAGGGACAGTCGCAGCTCTTTGGAAGTTCTCCATGTCCAAACACTATTCTGTCCAGAGTTGCTCTGCAGCCATTTCTGTACAGTCACTCTTTGCAGTGCGTTGACTTGCTGAAGGCTTTGGGAGAGCTGGAGTCTGCTCTGTGTCACCTGTGAAAGCCAGGGGCAGTTAGGGACTTGATGTCACTCATATTCAGGCTTCACTGAGTTCCCTTCACTGCATGGATGTGGCTAGAGAGGAACTGCAAGTTCTCACCCATCCCAGCTGATGTGCCTGGGACTGAAAAAAAGTCCTCAAAAGCAGCAAACGTGACCCAGGCTACCCAGCAGAAGTAGCCAGGATGGTTTTTTTCTGTGTGGTGGACACCAGTGGAGGCATTGCTGTGACTGTGGTGTGGACAGGCTTAAGGGAGCTGGAGCCATGGTGGGTGGTCAGGAGGGAGACTCTATAAACCCCATCAATCTCCTCCTCTGGCTCCCATACATCTGCTTGCAAAGGGAGGGGGAGGCAATAACCTGGCTATCTGCTCACCAATGGCGCTTTGGGAGGTGGAAGGGGGAGGAAGGGGGGAAACGCCAGCCCCGATCCCTTGGCAACTGCGAGCTGAAATATTAACTGGAAGAATGTGCCCAAGACTTGGCCCCCACACTGGCCTGCTCCAGCACTGCCTCCTGGGGGGGAGCAGGGAGGGGGCAGCCTGTTTGCACAGCCCAAGTGTCAACTAATTAATAGGAGTTTATAGGAACATTTCCAGGGCAGCTGGCTGAGGAGCAGTGGGGGAAGTGCCCCACATTTCCTGAATCCCAGCCGTCACCCGGTGCTCTTCAATGCATCTTGGAGGAACAGTAGCTGATTGGATGTGCTCGGAGGTCTGCATGACCAAAGCAGCTCAGCTGGTCACTGCATTGCTCCTTCCTGCCTGTGCTACCACTATGCGAAGGGGTGCCCATGTCTTGTTCTGCTGACCTCTTCATTGCGTGGACACAATTCTCTTCCCAGAGCTTTAAAGTCCCTGTTGTATGACCCAAATGGGTAAATTTGTTGGTGTCCTACAGTAGTTCCCTGAGCACCTATGCTTGATTGAGGAGCAACAAGTTTCACATCCTGCTCTCTGTCCTCCAGGGTACAGGTGTGGATGCATCCATTCCAGACCGTAATTTCTCATGTTTTCTCAAACAACATGAAAGATGCTTCCTGGGAAGTGAATATACTCCCAACAGTATATGTGCTGGATGATTCCGTCAGAGCACGTGCTGCTTCCTCTTGAGTTGACATCAGACTGTATTGACATCAGTGAGAGGCTTTGCTTGTAGATCTGTCCCAATGCATAGCATGTTCCTTGGGACAGCTCCCCTCCTGTGCTTTGCCTGGTCATGGTGTAGGGATCTTACAGAGACAGTCAGGGTGGAGCTGTCCTGGGGTAGGGAAGGACACAAGCTGGGGGAGCACCCTGAGGTGCCCCACACAGAGCAAGGCTGGAGACCCATGCTCCAAGCATCCCTGAATTTAAGGCCTACCTGGCTGTGATCTTTGAACAAACCAATAAATGAAGTGTAATAACCAAAACAGTGATTGTTTTCCTCGCAGTAGCTGTGGAAATTTCTCCCAGGGGAGCATAAAGCTGCCAGCCTCAGGTTTTAGATCACAATCCCACTAACCTTCCTGTCCCCTGGGCAATAGTGTACTGCTGCTGCCCTCAGAGGTAGGCTCTATTTATTATATATACTGGCCTCTGTGTGTGGCAGTGTGTTCGTAAAGCCTGATTGAGCTGTAAGGAAAAGTGCACTCAAGGGGAAGGAGGAGAGAAATGCCTGATTTGGCCTGCCCTAAATATGGGCTGATAACCTCTGTGGGTGCTGCCTAAGGGTTCAAGTTGGCCATCCAGATGCAGCTCCTGCTGCACAAAGGTGTTCCTTTATACCCATCTTCCACAGAGGACAACAGCTGTCCCTGCCATTGTAACCACCCTTGTGGTACCCAAAGGGCTGCAGAAGCACATCAGGAACATCTTTCTCTTAGCTGGTGGCTTGCCCTTTGCAAGGATCTGCAAAGTCCAGCTTGGAGAAATCAAGACCCCTGACCATGCAGGTGCAGCTTGGAGTAGCCACCAGACGGGACCCCAGCACTTCTGGGGATGCTGAGTCCAGAGCCCACAAGGTGATGTAGCCACTGGATGGTAATGAACCATTTTGGGTGTGTCTGAAATGCTAGTTACATGTAGCCTGGACCAAAATCACCTGCAGCTGTTCACCTTCAGGTGATGGATGGGAAACCAGGTCAGCACAGGAAGGACAGTGTTTTGATCTCCTGACTGTGGAAATCGTTGGCCCTGGGCTTGGAAAAACCTCATCAGGGTGGCAGACATAGCAGAGACCCATGTCCCATGCTGTTCAACATCACTTGAGTGTGTGCTGGAGACCTTTACAGTTACTGTGCTGGAGGGTAGGGATCCACAGAGAAAACCTTGGCCAAAGAGGGAAGAGGAAATTCTACAGGGGTTCTGTAATGGCTTGTGGGGGGTGTGTATCTGTGCACAAGTGTACACAAACATGCCCAGCAGTGCTCAGCTGTGTGTTACAGATCTGATATTGCTCAACTCCGGGAGCAAATCTTCTGTACCAGTGCCAGCAGCCATCTGGTGTGGATGGCTGAGGGTCACAGCACTGCTGCTCTGTCCGATGAGTCGCCACGGAGCTCAGCAGAGCCTTGACTGGACAGTCCCACTTCACTTTGCCTAGTTTTTCTGGTTTTATACAAATGTGAACTGAGGCTTTGATAAAACAGGAGACAAGATAGACAGGGCCCGGTCAACCTGCTGGGGGATGGCATGACTCAGGAAAGCCCCAAAGGTCAAGAAACTGTTCTCCACTCCAAAACCCCACTGTGCGTTGAGCATTGGCTATGATTACCAGCTTCTGGAAGCATTTACCCCTGGATCAGGGCTTGGTATTTCAGAGCCATCTTCAGACCTACATCTCAAAGGTCACCCTCCTGGTATGGCTTGCAGCAGGAATGCACTCCAGCAAACAGTGTGGCTGGCTGTTGCTGGAGTCATCAGCATTTTGCTGCTTGTCTTACTGTGGTTTCTACTGCAATGTCTTTGCTAGGTGAGAGCCCAGTACAGATTGACGTGGCAGCTGGCAGACTGGGGATGACAAGGCTGCCCCAGCCAGTCAAGAAGGGGCACAGTGGTACAGCACAGACATAGTTACTCTTCATTGGGGTAACAGAGAGCTATAAGATCTTTCATTTTCCAGGAATCTGCTCCCTCCCCCTACATTTAGCTTTCCTATATAATATTCCATGCTGTAGCCTATAAATGCTGCTCTGAGCCCACAGCCTGATTGAATTTGGAAGCCTTTGTTTACAGATGTCTGGCTGTACAGGGGTATTTATTGAATTTTCCATGAAATGTTGCTCCTCTAATGCTGTAAAGCACAAGCTGCCCACATCAGAGGAGCTGCGTGTTAAGGGATCGGGTTTCGCAGAGATGCATTGCTCTCCCCATTGCTCTCCCTCGGCATTCTTTCCCCTGCCAGGGGAGGAAGGTGGGTGCTGGAGTCCATGCGCAGCAGGGATTTAAGGGGACTCTGGCCCTCGAGAAGAGGAGAACTGTCTGTTTTGTGCTCTGGGGCTGGATGGTACATTTGGTCCTGCGAGGCAGCAATTCCAGCCACAGGTAATGCAGTTCAGCCAGTGCTGAGAGCAGAGCAACCCTCTGCAGGGCACAGCAGCAGCCGGGTCTGCTGGTGGGCCTGCAGGTGGGTGTGACTTTGGGCTGTTACATGTACTGTACTGGCTATTGGTAGCTCTAAAGAGACCTTTATGACAGACAAATGTCCTCAGAGCTTTTTTGTGCCTTCCTTTGAGGCCTATATTGTTTGGAATCAGTCAACATAGTGGATAATTTATTAAGATGTCTTTTTGGTCACTGTCCCTTCAGTCCATCTTTCCTTGCTAATCTGATCCACTGGTGCCCCACAAGAAGAAGGCTCTTATCAGGAAAAGAAACAGGATTTTCTTACTGGGAGACCTTTGTGGAGCCCCTTGGAGCATCCTCTGACCTCAGTGTGTCATTTTTAACCTTTGTCTTGGGAGGGAAATGAGGGAGAGCCTGATTTGTGAAGGATACATCCGGGACCTGCCATTCTTGCAGTGGTAGCTGGAGGAATGTGTCTTCCTTCCTTAGGAGGAAAAGTACAAAACCATCTTGCAAAACTCTGGGTCAGGAGCCCCAGGATCTCTGATGTAAAATAAATTATTCTCGGGAGAGAGCATGTGTTCACCATGTTAGAAAAACAAGCCCCCTGCAAACAGCACATACCAAACTCTGCCCGGAGGAAGGCACTTCAAGGGTGGACGGAGGGAGCAGTCTGAGCATCAGAGCACAGCCTGCCCCCCTCTCCCAGGCTGGATCTTCACACTGGTCTGAGGAGGAGGCAGGAGGGATGGGGGCTTGTTTTCTCAGATTTGATTGGTTTATTTATGTTTGGTACAAGCTACCATCTGGTCCAACTTCAAACAGGGGCTGCCGCGAAGTGTGGAAGCCACCAAGAGAGAATCTGCAAACAACAGTTGTACAAAGTATATAAATATTTCTGGATATAAAAATGACCGTGTCTGAGGAGGGATCACATTGAGCTGTGGTGGAGAGTTCCCTGTCCTGTTTGAGATAAGTCCTGGAGAGTGGCTGGAGCAAGGAGTAATATGTGCTTATCTACAATTTACATGTGCATGTGCAAGGGCAGAACCAGGCCTGCTGAGTGCTGCCATGCTGGAGACTGCAAGGCAAGGAGAGGACAATGAGGATGTGTGTTCCAGATATAATAGTCACAGTGCAAGAATGTCCACTGATTTGGGGGGCCAGAATTGGATTTTGGGCTTGTAACTCATTGAAAAATCCAGCATGGTCTGTCTCAGCTTCGAAAATACAGCGACTGCGTTTGAAAGGTTTGGTGTAGATGCTGGATGTGAACCTTTAATTGACGATAGGGAGAAAATCCAGTTCTGTTCACAGGGGCATTTTGTGCTGTTTGAACAGGAATGAGTATCTGGGCCAGCATCTTTGTGCATCCCCAAGCAATGCAACTGGGGGCTTCAGAACTGGCTACTGGATTGTAAATCAGATCAGCTCAAAGTTTATAGTTTGGATGGCATTTCTTCAGGGTCAAATGGGCAATGGCTGGCGTTATGCCTACCCTAAGACAATGTCTGTGTTGGTGATGCTGAAGAGGACATGAAGACTATGCAGAGGAATTTGTAACTTATGCTGCAATGGAGGGAACTGCAAACATCACTGAGGGCAAAGAAATAGTGTCAGGGTAGAGAGGACAGTGCATGCTAGGAGGGGATGCTCAGGTGTAGGAACAGCATATGGCATTCCCATATGCGCTTCTCAGTATTCAGGTAATGGTCATTCCTTGTGTGAGGTAATGTATTTCTTTCTGGGATGAGGAGAGGGGCAAGGGGAACACGGCCACCTCTGTAGACTCACTGATACATTTGGGAACATTTGGGGGTAATGGGTCTTGTGGAGTTCACCTGGAGTGTTCCAGCCCCAGACAAGGCATTCTCCGTGCTGCAGCACCCCTGAGGCTCAGCTGTCCATTGACTTCTGACCACAGGGAGTGGAATCAAACCACATGGGAGAAGTCCAACCAGGCTATTCATTCTCAGATGAGACAAAGAAGAACCCAAAAGCAGTTATTTCTTTAGCTGGGTCCCAGTTGGGGGATACAGGACTGTTCCAGATCAGCGAATTGAAATCGGAATGGTTTCTGTTCCCAGGGTTCAAAGGTTTTAATCTCCAAGATATCTCTTAAGATTAGCACACCCAGATGTGCCATAGGCAGCAGCACGCATTTGTCCCTCCCTCAGGGAAAGCCAGGTGCCAATTGCTAACCATGGGCAGGAGTGACATGGTGCCTGGTTGGACTCTGTCCTTTCTTCTGCTGTGGACCTGCCTGGTTGATGTCTTGCTTCAAGAAGAACATGGCAGCCGGAGCATAGACTCAGCCAAGGGAAGGCGTGCAGCTCTAGCCCTGCTTGGTGATTGTTACAAACTACATCAGGAAACAGAGTCAGCAGTAAGGCGAAGTCAGAACACCCCTTAGGAGCAGAGAGGGTATGCTGAGATTCCCAATTTGCCCCTTTGCCTCTTAGCAGGGACCAGGATCAGCCCCATGTGAGCGCTAAACCCCACCACCCTGTGGTACAGGTCTGCTTCTCCAGGAGCTGTGACTCTCCTGCTGTGCAAGCACCACCGGCTTCCCACACTGGGGCTCCCCAAAACTGGCAAAGACCTGGGGAAGTTCGCTGGTAATATCTCAGAGTTCAGTTCAGCAGTTTGAGATGGAGAGTGTCTAAAATACGTCCTGCCCACGCAGAGCGCTGGCCCAGCCGCCGGCAGCCACTCTCTGCAGCGGCCCTCAGTTAAACCTGATCCCTTGCTTTAAGGGGCTGCCTGGTACTTAGTGGAGACCATAAATAGCGATTTATAAACGATCTTCACGCCGATTCCTCTGCCGCTGCTCAGACATCAAAGTCTATAATTCACGCCCTCCCGCGTCCTGAGCCTTGCAAAACTGTAGCCTTTGATGTGAGCCCCCCTCGGTACCTGCGTGCAGGGCCGGGCCTGGCTGGGCTGAGGGCATGTGCGCTGCGTGCAGCAAGGCGCCAGGCCCGCTCGGCCAGGCATTTTATAAGGTGTCTGCTGTCACTCAGCCTGTTCCTGAGCCTGTTATCCCCTTTGGCGGGGCCGCGTGGGACGGCTCTGGAACAATGGGAAAGGACCGGGGGGAGATTGCTGGGGGCAGCGTCCAGAAAGCACCTGGCCTCTCCTTCCCCCCTTCCCCCCAGCACCTGCAAATTAATGGAAACTTCTCCTTCCAGTGGTGCTGCTTGTGCTGTTTAACAAGTCCAACTGCATGCTCTGAGGGCTAGAAACCAGCCTTGCTTTTTGGGGTGCAGATGGCTCCCAGGATTCTTGCCCAGCCCAACTGTTCTTCAGGCACGGGCAAACACTGGTGCAAGAACAGTGTGATGTCAACAGTCAGTGATTATATGTAAGGTGAGGTTAAAAAAGGAGTTTTTGTAAGATAAACAGTTTTCTCTTCCTCATACATGTGAAACTGCAAAATGGAGGCTCCATGCTGTGGTCAGGCTGAGGTCTAAGTGAACTTTGTGGGACAGGTGTCCCTGGGCACGTGTCACCAGCCTGGCAATCTCTTCCTCTTTTCTTCTGCCTCTTTCTACCTCTGTTTTTTAGTTCATGGAGCTGTGGAGAGTAATTTCAAGATGTGAAACTAGTGCAGACTCTGGTGAAGGCACATATCTGTGGTCAGATCCCTCTTAAACCAAATGATTGTTGAAGTGCAGCGTGCTTGACTGTGGTACCACAGTGGTGTGAGAAGAGAGAGAGAGGGCTTAGATCTGTATCCCTGATCATCTTCATCACTGCCAGTTCAGCCTCTTGGTCCCCACATGAGAGCCTGCAGGGTCAGGCACCAGAGCTCGATAAGTCACATGTAAAGCACAAATGAAACTGTCTATAAAAAAAGCTGCCTGGTGTGGTGTGAAATGCTTTGTCTTACAAGCCAGACACTGCAAAGTTGATAGAGGTGTTTGGGATGTTGGGAGGATTTCAATATATTTTGCAGCTGGCATGGTTGTGGCTTTTTTTTTTTTCTCCTTAATTTTTTTTTTATTTTATGTGAATATCTGTAGAAATGTATTGAGAGAGTCCTGCATATGCTGTAGGCTGGCAAGTGGGGAAGAAAGGGCATGAATCATGTCACTCGGCTCTGTATTTAATCATATCAAACTGGTTTGGTTCTCCAACAAGTCAACGTATATTATCTGTGTAAAAAAGGCATTTTACAGGACTACGAGTCTAAATATCATTTATAAATATTTAATTCTACAAGTGATCTCTGCAAAAGAAGAATAGCTCTTCATTATCATACCTGTGTCTATTGAAATATCACCATTATTTATCATCCACTGTTGGTGCAGTGTCCCACTTGGGCCTGGAAGAGTTATTTTTTACCACAGGACTGGTCTCATCCTTCTCCCCATGCAAGGCATTGTTTGAAATGGGACACACAGCCCTAGCATGGGTCCCCTCTGCCCTGGCCCCCGACTGTACCAGCGCAGCAAACAGGAAGGTCACACTGGAAGTGTTCAGTGACACAGTATCTAAGCTTGGGAGAGCCTCATGCCATCAGGTTCCTTAACAGTAGCAGTCAGAGCTGCTGAAACCCTATTGGTCAAAGAGCTTTTGTGGAGCACTGGTCACCCATCCTTCTGTGAAAGTGCCCTGCTCTGCTGCAGTTGGACTGGTCCTATGGTTGCCAAAGTGAACCATAAAAAGCAGTGGCTTCCCCGCTCATCCTGTCCTCATCCCCATCCCTGTGGCTTTCTGCCTGTTTAATCTCTCTGACATTCAGCCCAGCTTTGCCCTGCTCTGTTTTGACTCCTGACAAGCCTTTCAATTTGCTCTCCTCTCTGAAGAGCTGAGAAGCCATTGATAGCTCTCCCCCTGAATTATTGAACCTCAGTGTCAGGTTTTGGGCCCCAGGGAGCAGCCCCACACACCATTGATCTGTAGGGCTCAGGTTCATCCTGCTGCTGGTAGACGCCTGTCCCTGGATCCCCAGGCAGACGTGGCTCCCTGCATGCATGGCTTCTTGCTCTGCTATGGGAGGAGACTCCCATCTTTTAGGGACAGGGTTTTAAAAGATGACACCTCTGGGGTGTGCATCCTACACCATCATCCTCCCTCTATTGCACAAGGATGGGAGAAGACAGACTTGTTCATGGCCATCTTGCCATTTGTAACCAGCCTCACGGCTTGGGAACCTTGAGCCCTGTGTGTCCCCTCCTATGAAACAGTGTGTTGTCGAGGTAGCAGCAAGATCTCTTGGAGCAGAAGAACAGGAAGGGACAAAGGATTAGTCTGGTTAGAGTAGGGGAACCTCTGACTTTGCTCTTCTTGGAGAAACACTCCTGCCTGGAGAAGACACAGTGTCAAGGAGTATCTCATTTAAACCCCACTGGTGTCTTGCCCCAACTGCCCAGGGCTTTCTTCTTGTCACTGCTGCACAGGCTGATCGGAAAGCAGACACCCATTCGCACCAGAAATATCCTCAGTGTTTTCATACACTGTAGTGAATTGTTTTCCAAAGACCACGGGAATGTTTCTTGACAGGCTACAGAAGACTGATAGCGTTTTTCACCATATTTTCAACAGGAATATTATTCATCCCCCTTTTTCACTGCCATCCTTACAGCCGCTGCATCATGGAAGGAAGCAGGGAGCAGGTAGCCCTCACACATCAGACTGTGTCATCATGTGTGTTCCCTGGCACCTCTGGGCAGTGCTGATTACCCAGGAAAGGACAGATTTCCCATACTCCATCCCTCCCTTACCTAGACAGGGCATTTTTAGCCCCTGGCCACCCCATGGTCCTTCTCCCAGGGGCTGGCAGGATGCAGGGACATGGCAGAGCCAGAGTGCAAATGCATTTCAGTAGAGGGGGAAGAGGAAGGGCAAGTGTGGATTTTATTAAGTGATAACACATCTTCAAATCAGATTATGAGAAATTTTCGGGGGCACCTCAGCATTGATTGGCTGGGCCAGCATTGACGAGGCTGTGTGGGAGCACATTGGAGCATGTGCAATCGGATCCCTTCCATTAGCCTGATCAATAGTCATCGTGTGGGGGGAGTGGGCAGGAGTGTGGACAAAATATATACACAGGAGCCAAGAAATCACATTACAGCCAAAGAATCCGAGCACAACATGGGTAACCCTTTCACCTCAGGCCAGGGGGAGCATTAATGCTTTCAGGGCAGCCCTCTGGCTCCAGTGCTGGATTGGAGGATGACCAGGTTGTGGCTTGGTGTAGCAGTAAGAAGCAGTGAGGCACCACTTTCCTGTGCCTGGCTTGCTGGAGGCCAGGTGTGTTTCTTTGGTTGCAAGGGGTCTGATGGCACATGCTCTCATATGCATGATATGGTTGGGCACCAGGAGCTTGAACAGCCTGTGCATAGTGTCCCCTCCAGTGGTGTCCTCTCCAGCAGTGTCCCTACCACTCTTTGAAATGGGATACTTGTGGATTAGTAGCAGACAACACATCCAGGTGATGCACAAGGAGAAGGAGGTGCCAAAGGCCTGGAGAGTCACCACAGAGCTGAGCCAAGCCCAGCTGGCAGGCCAGGTCTTTCTCCATCACTTCTCACCAGCAATTTGCTGTGCAGCCTCAGGGAAGTGGGAGTTATGGGTCTCCCTTCTGCATCATCCTTCTGCATCATCCATTGTCTTCAGCAACCCCTAGTGCTTGCAGGCAGGCAGAGGTTGGTGCACCCAGTCCAAGGCAGCCTGA
The DNA here is from genome assembly GCA_013390045.1 of Picathartes gymnocephalus. Taxonomy (NCBI): domain Eukaryota; kingdom Metazoa; phylum Chordata; class Aves; order Passeriformes; family Picathartidae; genus Picathartes; species Picathartes gymnocephalus. Next base: position 122,277 of record WEKY01022432.1, on the reverse strand, counting down.
GAGCAACGAGGGAGAGGAAGGAAGGAAGAACTTACCGTGGGACAGAGAGTAAAATTGGATGAGGGGGATCTCAGAGAGAAAAAGACAGAGCTAACATGGAAGAGATAAATAACACATTTATAAAATCTTCTCTGCTTCTTACAATCCTAAGAATTCATAGGAAATGGGACAGAGCTGCTTGTCCTCTGAGTCCACGTCCTTTACATCTCACATTTAGGATTTCTGAACAAAAAAGTGTCAGAGAAGAACAATGCAGCTGCGGGAGCCTTCCCACTTTCACCTGCAGTGTGGTCTGGAGACCCAGGATTTCAGCTCCCTCTCCACCAAGCCCCACTTATCACATTTCCAGGCCCTCCCCAGCCATGCCTGCCTTTCCAGTCCTGTTTTGACACTTCTAATTAGCAGACATTTAACACCTTGTTTTGCTTGGAGTCTGCCTTCAGCCAGACAACACATCGATGGCCTTTGACTTCTCCCCTGACCTTGGCTAACCTGGCAGTGCGGAGCTCTTGGCATCGCTCTGAACACATCCTGTCCAATTTCCTCCTGCTGCCCTCTGTTCCCCGGTCCCCACGGCCCTCCCCAGCCGTGCTGGGGCGAAGGCACGGCAAGATGTGATGTGCAGCCTTTCCCTTCGTAAGCGCTTTCCTGAACATGATTTAAAGCACTGAAGCAAGAAGAGGGGAAAAAAAAAAGACCTGTAATAAAGTCAGCACTCTGCTTATTAAGGGGAAAAGGCTGTGCTTTACTTATACTAACATTAATTAGATAGATATATAGGGAGCAAAGAGGCGTCTAGGTGATTTATACAGGGCCCCTAAAGATGGATGTGAGGATTGACAGACAGCAGCTCCCTTAGAGTGCCAGGAACGAGGTAACTGGGAAGGAGTGACGGGGAGCCAAACAGCAGTGGTCTCCATGATGCTTAAGTGCAGCAAGTATGAGGGTGGATAAGGATGTTTGGACCTGCCAAAAACACCTGGGGGTGCCATGAAGCTGTAAGGAGATGCAGATGGGGAGTTCTGGGGAAGTTTCTGAGAGCATCCTCAGAGACAAGCATGTCTCCCTCTCCTATTCCCCTCTGCTGTACAGGCAGGCAGGTGTACTGGTAGCTGAAGTCTTTTAAGCAATACTTTGTCTTTCATTCTCCGAAAACCTGTAGTCATCTGAATGCCATTACCAAATTGAGGAGACACTCAAAGCTGTTTATTTTCATTGTGAGACTTTTCTCCCTCTACCTCCTCCCTCGCTGCATCAATAAAATACTTTCTTACCATTCCCAGCACTGGACAGACAGCAGAGCAGCAAACCCATCATGGCCTTTTCATGATCCCCTGCAGAAGGGTGCTCTGTTAGCATCTGATAAGAGCTGGTCCTGTTCTGCTCAGTGTTTCATGTCGAGATGGAAGAGCTGTCCCTGCCCTAGCTGCCCCAGCTCCCATCCACACACAATGGGGCAGAACCATGTGCATGCCATTAACACAGCAGAACAGGTGACCATCTCCTTGGTTCTTCTGGGCCTGCCTTCATGGCCATCTGGATCATCCTTTTCTTATGTGGTCCAGCAGGGGTAGCTGAGCCCCTACTACCTGTATGCTCTATGTTTTTCACCCACCTTCCTCCTTCCTCATGTGTTATGTTGCAGAGAGCAGAACTCCTCACTGACCCTTTCCCAGAGATGCTTCAGCAAGGACACATCTGGAAGTTCCCTGTGACACCTTTCCAACTGTTGAACTTCCTGCTTTGCCAAGTCAGTTAGCATCCTTCCACTTTCTTCACTCTTCTCCAAGTATTTCTTTTACCTGCAAGGACAAAATCTGACTGAAACAGGAAAGGAAGCTTAACTGTGTGTCCTTGAAGCCCCAATGGAGAGGCCTTACTCATCCTAGGACTGCCAGGCACTTTCACACCAATGAGAGACTTCCCCAGCCTGCAGAGCTGGCTGTCTTGTTAAAGTTCCCATCCGCTTTGCACAGGAGCTTCCACACTGGGAAGAGCCCAGGGCTACATGGGGAGGCTGTGACAGAGGTGGGAGTTCAGCTGAGGTCTCTTTGATCTGTAGCCTTGTGCTTTACCATAAGCCCATCCTGTTCTTGAATTAGGGCTTGTAAAAAGCTTGTGGCTGCTGTTGATGAGCGGAGGGTGAAGGCTCTGGGGTTTTTATTTGCTGTTGCTGAAGCAGCCCCTTGTCTGTGTCCGTGAGCTACGTCAGGGCCACTCATCAGCCTGTCCTGCCTTTGCTTTCTGAACTGGATACCTCCATCCTGCCCAGACAGTGTCCCCTCTCCTCTTTTCCCCAGCCTGAGTTAAATATAGCAGCTAACTTTGGTGGTGATTAGTAATAAAATTTTAACAAGCATCCATATGAACGTCGTTCTGTCACTTTTATGAGGCCATTTACAGCAGGGAGATATAAGAGCACCTTAAATCTCCCGCTAACAGGAGGGGTCATGTCAGAAGGGTGAGAAGCAGAGGGCCCAATGTCCCATGTCACCTGCCTGCTGGCACTGAAGGTACTCCCTGTCCCGACGATGGCACAGGTGGCTCCCCTTTGTGGAGATGGGGCTTGACCAGTCACTTTCTGGAACAGTGGGTGGAAAAGCACAGAGGTGCTGTAGGCTGCTGGTGCCCACAGGCACTGCCCATCTGCAGAGGAGCATGGCACAGGGATGTTGCTGGAGCTGGGGACAGGCACAGTGGCATGAAGTTAGCTCAGGCCCTGTGGCAGGGCAGAGGCCTCAGTTTTGAGGCACTGCACTTAAAAAAATAAGCTCCAGTAGGAAAAAGTGTTCACATCAACCATTTTCCATTCACCTCCCAAGCAAGCTAACTGCAAAATGGGGAACGAATGGTTCCTGTCTCTTTGCCCAAGCCTAAATTTAGGACCTGACTCTACTCTGACACTGCCTACCTTTTTAAAGAAGGGCTTGTAAAAGCCGTACACCCTTCCTTGTTTCTGTTCCATTTGGCTGCACATCAAGGGCAGGGTTTGCTCCTGCTTCCAGCAGTGTGGATCTGCCCTGTCTTCAGCCACGTCACAGCCTGCATGAACAGGATTGGATTCAGTCCCTTCTCGGCAATGTATGTGTGAGCAGCTGAAGGAATTCTTTCCAGGAGAACAGTAGAGGGAATAAGCCTTTATGTTTCCCATGTAGTTACACATACCAGCTCTGCTTCTGTCTGTAGGCTTAATTTGTGTCCCTTAAAAGTTTCTGCTACTGTTGTTGCTCAGGATGGCAGCTCTATCAGGTTAGGACAGGTCCCAGGTCTGGCCAGGCTCTGGGCAGAGCACCGGGGACAAGCACAGTTTCTGAGCACTGATCCAGCCAGCAAATTCAGGATGTGAGATGGCACAGCTGGTATTTCATTCTGCGAAGCTCCTTCTGCCCCAGGTGGGAAGCAGCAGCAAATTTCCGCACCTGTTGAAATCTCCATGCTCCCAGAGGAGGGCAGAGGGGATCCAGGACAGGCAGAGGTGCTGTGCTTTCTGCAGAGTCACAGAACCCTTTGAGTGATGGCAAACCTCAAAATAGAGCCCTTCTGTCCTGATAGACTTCAAACCACGTGGCTTCACAACTGCTCTGTGACACTCCTTTTCGTGTGGGTGCTCTGCTCCCTATGCCAGCAGCACCAGGTCAAACACAGCTTCACCAAAAGTTTTAATACTAAGAAAAACACCAAGCCTTGTGGTCTGAGTTATGAGTGGAACTTTAGGTTTGTTCCTTTTTCTAGTTTTGTTTCTTCAAAAAAAAGGAAATACACCTTTGAACAGTGAAATCAGAAAATAAGGAAGCAAAATGTTTCCAAAAGAAGGTCTTGTTTGTTGTGAGCACTGCCTGGTCATTATCATTTAGTGTAAGTAGTAATGTCTATACATGTACGTTATTCACCTGATATCCAACCTGATATACACTATCAAGCACTAATTGTGCAAGTATAAAAACCACCTGTGCAAGGGCAAGGAAGCAGAGCGGGGAGCAGATGCCTTGTTCTGGGTCTAGAGCTGGAATTACAGTTTGCTGATGCTAACCTGCTTCTTTTCAAGGAGGTGAGACAGAGCATCCAGCAGTCGAATCTATTTTTTACATAATGATAAAATTATATCAGTGATATCATGGCCAATGATAAAAGTAAGAGGAAAAGGTCAGTGTAGATTATGATGATTTTCTGGTGAGGAGGGCCGAAGTCAATAGGTGGCTAAGTCAGACTGCTATTTTTTTCTCAGAAAAGGTGAGTTTTCCATGTTTGAAAATTTCATTCTGGAGACTTGTAGGATACAGTGGCCCTCTGGTTTTGACTAAGTGGGGAAAGTGATTCCACTCTGGTACTATGAAAAGCAAGGCTGTGTGAGCCAGCAGCCCAAGCAGACAGCATCTTCAGGACTCTTCCTGTATTGCTTGCAGGCCACAGGATGAAGCAGGGATAAGAGCACAAGACAGTTGCTGGCAGCTTTTGGGTGAGTGGAGGCCGTGGCTGCTGCCAAGCCAAGATGATGTTGGCACTGCCTGTGCTTGGCAGCAGAAGGATGACCCTGTGTCTTTCTCCCACACCGCTCTATTGAGTTTCACTTGGAGCCCAGGCTCGCTCTAGTCTGGTATTTGAGTGTTTTTCCTGATTGCTTCCTTGGGTCAGATGAGACATCTGTATCCCTGGGAGCAGGAAGGACCCAATGCTCCCTCTGTGCATCACTTCACATTGCTACTGCGAGAGCCTTGGTACCCCAGATGTCGTTAGTGATCTGGGATGTCCTGCACATCCTTGGTGCTGTAAATTACATTCTCCATCCTCTGCACGCCCACGCATGTGCCACACATTCACTGTGCATGTCAGTGCAATCATTGATAAAGATTGGGATCCTGGGATCACCACAGTGACCTGTTTGCAGGGGCAAGTTACCTGAGCTTGGCAGAAGAAGGTACCTTGAGGCCCCTAGTAGGTCAGGAGGCAGGAGATGATGCTGAGGGGAAGCGAGCCTGTGGATAGTGGGATGCAGGGGTAGCCCTGCTCCATGGGGTTAGAGCCTTCTCCAGCAGGAGGTCAAAAAGGCAAAGTTTCTTGGGAGGTGAATTATCAGTGGGAGCAATATCGTCAGGTCAAGCACATCGGTGCTGGGGTAATACAGTTAAGGTGCAGAGCCTTGGAGGGAGCCCGGCCGAGGAGTGCAGCATTAAAGCAATGAGCCCAGCTTAATCTGCCCCAAGTGGGGGCAGTGGGGTCTTTAATATTGTGTCAGGCTCGCAGGCCCTTGTTGGCGGGTTATTCTTCACGGCAGCTAATGCCACTGGGCTAACTGAATTAGCCCCTCCTTCCGCGGGGTGAGTGTGGGGTTGCCGGGAGGGCGATCGTGCCTCGCAGCTGCAGGGAGAGCGAGTGATGGCCTGGAAATTCAATCAGGTGAGGAGCCATTGCCATCCCTGAAGGACAGGGAGCAGTCCGATTGGGGAGGAGAGCCCGGATGGGAATACCACCGACTGGCTCCGTGAAGTCCCTTGGACAGGGTGGTCCCTCCAGGGATTGCTTCCTGCTCTGGATCACATGGAGTGCTGTCCTGCAGTCTGCTGCTCTGCATCAATCAACCTTCTGGGAGCACCTCAGTGGAGAGCTCATCCATACCTCTGTGCTCATTTACAACTTGCTCATGGCTAGGTGCCATTTTCCCTTGCACATCCATAGGGAATCATGGCACAGTGACATGCTGGGTGGGACACGCAGTGTGTCTCCAGCCAAGCTGGGCATCCCTGGGGTCCATCCTCCAGCAAATTTGCAGCATTTCTGTTTGACTGGAGGTAAAGGTTGACCAGATGGCCTAGCCCAAGGAACTGGCAACTGGGCCTTCTTTCTGGCTTTGCTGTTGGGATGAGGTGTTCCCCAAACAAGCCAGTGAGTGGTTGCATGATCCTCTTTGTAAAGCCCTGAGGGAAGTGCAGCTAAGGAGGACAGCTAAGGAGCTGGGTACAGCAATGGCCTATCAGGAGCCCCCCACCAGGACTAATTTTCTGTCCTTAACAAATGGAAGGAAAAAATAAACTGAACCTTGTAGGCATTTGCTTGTTGTCCTCTAGACCTGTCAGTGCTTTTTTTCTCTCCCTGTCCCAGCAGTGGCTTTCTTCTCCACATCTAATTACAAGCACACTCCTGACGAATCCTGCAGCACACCCTGAGTGGGTGATGGTGGCCCTGTCCAGCACTGCCTGGATGGTGCCGATCTCACCTGTGTGTCTGGGGTCCAGGACAGCCTGCACCTAGATGGTGGCACTTTGTCAGCCCCAAACGCAGGAGTGACTGGCAGAGGCCACAGGAAATGCTGTAGTGTCAGAGACTGGGACAACAGAGTCATGGCAGAGGATTGCTCCCTTCCCATAGGACACAGTGTCTCATCCCCCTACACCAGCCCTTTCTGTGCTGAAACCCCTGTCCTTTTTCCCATGCTGCCAAGGCAAACAGAGTCTCCTTTGCTTTCCCAGCTTCCCCTTTGATCTTCAAACCTGCCCCATCTCTCTCTATCCCCCCTTCCCTCACATTATTAAAAATGGAGGCTTTGGCTGCCTTTAAATAGTCATATCTCTCAGACAAGCTCATGTCAGCCATAAATTTTACAGTAATGATGATTTTCTAAGTGGGTTGACTGGAGCTATTTCCACTTCAGCCTCAAGTTACTGCACATGTCCCCCCCAGGGTCTGGTAGCCTCATTTGTTGTCCCCCTAATTGTCATTTCTCCCATACTTACTTGGGCAGAAGCTGGAAGGAAAACTGACTCTGCTGCTGGCCCTGGCCCTCTTGGTTTTCCTGCCTGGGAGGGGGTTTCAGAGGAGGGGAGGGAGCTGCAGGGGTGAGACGGCACTGGCTGCCTCTAACACAGGCAGAGGGGAAGGCTGCAGAATCCCACCATATGGATGCCCTTACTTCTCGCCGCTCACCCCCCTCCCCAGTCAAGTGAAACCAGCCCCGACGTGTGAAAGCTGTAATTGCAGGTAATCCCCCTGCACTGTGCATGGTTTGAATTTGGCAGAGCAGCAGTGTGGAAGGGAGAACGGGAATTACTGCCCAGACGTGCTGCAGGGCCAACATCTGCATGAGTCATCAGTGCACATCTGGCTGCAGCAGCCTGTGCTTGTAGCCCAGCTGGTCACTTTTTAGCCCATTGAGTCTGTCTCAAGCTCCCACTTAAGGGCAGGACATGGACACCCTGGTACTGGGAACCTTAGATTGTTGGAGGAATTACTCCCTTCACCTGCTATTGCTGCTGATGTTGAGTGGTCACTCATTTGGGGTCCCTTAGTTTTTCTATTTGTAAAATAGACTTAGGCTGTCTGAAGTGCCACACTCAAGGGTACCCATCTCCAGCTCTTCTGGAGAGAAGAATGCCTGTTCCAGAGGCAGGCAACCCTCTTCCAGGTTTGCCTAAGGCTGGCACGCTTTATGACACCCCCAATGAGATCCTGGAGCAAAGGAGATTCCTCCCTCCACATCCAGCTGAGATCAATGAGGCTGGGGTCCCTGCTTAATTTTTGTTTCTCTTGAGCATGGTCCCAAGAGACAGCAAGCTTTCTGCAGCGTTTCTGACCTTTGCAAAGGAAGAAGCAAAGCAGGATGGGCAAGTAGGACTCAAATGGTGTCAGTACCAGAGGGTCTTTGTTGTCTCCAGGTGGCCTGGACCCCAGTGATCTGTTGACACTGGGTAAGGATGGAAAGCCTCCATCACACTAACAAGATGTACTCTTCGTAATCCCTTGCATTTTCTGGCCTGTGGCTGGCAAGCTTGTTCTGCACCCTAGGAAGGTTGCTGGGACCAAGGAGGAAGCAGAAAGGGTTGGGGACATGAAATGGCTCAGGGCACAGACAGGGGTGACGTATTGGTAAGGGGAAGGTGTTTTATCCAATGCCTGTTTTCTGTGTCTGGGCTTGATCTGATCTCCATTGAGAGGGAGGTTAGAGAGACAGGCAAGCAGCTAAAGATCCCCCCATGGCTGGTCTCTTGGTGAGGGCTGGCCCTGGGGAGCACTCTGACTGTATCACCCCTGATTGTCTCAAGCCTGCTCTGTCTCCTTGACAGAAAAGGCCTGCTGAACCTTCTCATCCTGACCCTTCATCTCTGAGGTTTTGTTGGGAATGTGCATTGTCAGGGTGTAAATCCTTGCTGCGAGTAGGCCACAATGTGCTGGGAGGCTTTAAGCAGCAGGTGTGTGTTGTGCATCTCCTCACTAATACGGCTGAGCACCCTCCCTCATAAGGAGCCTGCTTGGGCCTGAGCCAGGAGCAAAAGCACCTTTTGTGCAGTCTCTTACACCCCTCCCTGCTCTCCCAGCCCTCAGGAAAGGAACCTGACCTCATTCAGTGAGACAGAGAACGCAACCTCCTCCCAGGCAGGCAGATTCCCAGATAACCCCCTGGCTTTCTGAGGGCAGTGCGGGTTTCAGAAGCATTGTCTCTTTGGAAATTAATTTTCCTGTCGATTTCCTTATTTCTTTTAATTGATGAGGGGCAAGTCTTAGGCGTGTTGCCAGCGGCACCAGCCACAGCCTCCCCTAGGTATCAGTAGAGCCAAAAGCACTAGTGCTGAGGGTTGGGGAGTGTAATGAACTCTCAGAGGACTCGTTGCAGCTCAGCCCATGCTCTAGATTAGCTGAGGAATCATCTGGCCCAGCTATTAACTGTCCCATTTAACATCATAAATTATTAACCTAATTTTGAGGAGGGTTGGTGACGAATCACGCTGATTTTGTCTGCTTTTCTGCAGCCTCTCGCACAGCCTGGTGGTGTGGAGTAAGCCACGGCCAGGGCCTGAGGGTCTGTGCCTCCAGAGAAGGCAAGACACAGGGCAGCACAGTCAGCTGGCTGCAGAAGGACCAGCTCTGGATCTTCTTCCAGTCCAGTGGAGAGCTCAGGGAGAAACCTGGGCAGCGGGAATCCCCCAGTATGTAAGAGCTGCCCCGGGGAGGAGCAAAGCCACCCGCTCCTCAACACATCTGCACTCATGTGGGGCACATCTGCACCCGTGTGCATGGGTGTCCATGACCTCTACCCCTTGTTGGGTACTACTATGTGATGGCCACTCTCAGTGGAAGTCCTTACCAGAGGCATTTTTTTAGCTAGCTGAAGCTCTAAAGTTCATATGGCAAAGGCATGGAGTCAGGAGTTTTTCTTCCTGTGCTTGTTGTAGACTAGAGCTTGTTTGAAAAGTTTCCTTCCTGGGAAAATTTTTAAATAGAATAGTGGAGAAAAGTAGATCCTTTGCTATAAAAGTTTTAAACCTTTCAGAAGGTTTTTTAAAGCCAATTGAAGTGTAATGAAAATTTAAGGGATACCATCCTTTCTTTCGCCTTTGTCTTTCTTTGAGAAGAGAGATGTGTGCAGGAGGAAGAATTGCACTCAAACCAGCATTTCTTGTAATTGAGTGGAAAAATTTTGAAATCGTTTGGTCTATTGAAAAAAACATACAAACCTGAAGGGGAGCAAGCTCTGAAATCCTTGTAAAATGCGTCTTTCATTCTGGCGTCACCAAAAGGACTTGTTTCCCTGCAAGCAGCTGTGCTGCACAGTGCTGCCTGTCTGTGGTGTGTGAGCGCACGGCCCTGGCCTGGCCTTGTCTGTGTCCCCAGGCTCTGTCCCACAGAGGGGTGGGGGGTGGCATTTGGAAGTCACCATCACCCCCAGTCCCACCCCACTTCAAGGCTGCACAAGATTCAGTGGCAGTAGGACCAAGCATCACTGCCATGCATCTCCCTGGATGGAGGTGCTTGAGGTCAGGATTAGCAGGCTGAATTGGTGGTAATACACACCCCCAAAAAAACCCCAGCACAAGCACAAAAAAGTGCTTTTAGGTTCTGGTGAGAACATGGAAAAGTGTCAGAGTCTGTATTAAATTCACAAGAACCTGTACCACTAACATGCTTATCCCTGAGTAACCACCTACTAACTACAAATGCCTGTAGCTCATCGTGTGCTTCTTGCCACTCTTTCCCTTAAACAGTGAGACAGGGAGTCCTGAATTTGCAGACTCACAGCATTGGTGCTCTCATACTCCCTGTACTTGATGTCAGGCTTTACACACGTAGAATAGAGGAGGAAATCGCCTTTGCCAGAGGCCCAAACCTTGTTGTGCACGTGCAGTACAGACCCACACAGGACTGATGGCCAGCACACAGATATAAAATACAGTGCCCTGCCATAAAACATGCACTGCTAGTCTATATATTTTGCAATCCCTTTAAAGATTTTTTTTTCTTTATACCCCTCACCCTAGCTCCCTCCCCGTTCTCCCCCCAAAAAATTATTATAAAGAATTATTGCCATTAGTACGTCTTTCCCAGTGAAAGGAGAAAATCGCTTCATTCATAATTTATACCCTCAATTACTATTAATAAAGAAATATTTCAGCAGAAAATCGCCTGGGAAAATTACACGTAACATTGCATTAACATTCTATTTGAACATTTTCATCACATTTGTTATAGAGTTAATAAGAGGGATATGCTCCCCTGACTTCTTCATGAAATTATGGGCTGCCTATGATAGTTTAATCTTTTAGACTTTATATAATATATTCACTTTACTAATTGAGCTATCCAAGGAGCAGTTAGGGATGTTCTTAAACGTGGAAGACAAAGTAATCAGGGCTGTGACTTCCTGACAAGAAGATCTTCTTCCGGAGATGAGGAGCTGCACGTGTGAGGAGCACACACATATGTGTTTATGTGCAGATGTGCCACTCCATTAGCCCTTCCCTTAATGTCCTACCTGTGGTTGGAAGTGAACATGAATGAGGGGTGGAGGTGATTTTCTGACTTTAGAAATATTCCCCAAAACTTCGATTTGTATTTCAGAGTGAAAAGGGGTCTGGTGAACTTGAGCAGACAAAGAATTATTTTGGGGATGGGAAATGCCCAGCATGGGGAGCTTCTCAGGAGCAGCACTTCATGTAGATAAGCCTTTATGCTCAAATTCACCCCCACCCACAGTCATGCACAGATGATCTCCAAAACTCTAGACAGGGAGGTGGGCTGGGATGTACAACCCCTCTTCTTCTCTCCCTGGAGCTTCTGCTTCACCATGTGATGTAATTCAGATGCCACACAGTGCAGAAGGCTTCCCCCCACCCAGGGTACAAACAAACCCAAAATTGGGCTGTGGGCAAGAAGCAAGGTAGGTGTGAGTAGTGAGAGATAAGGAGGCACATGGAAGATGGACACTATGACAGCACCACCATGGGCATAGCTCTGGACAATCTATTTGCTCCAGAAAACATAGCAACAGGAAGGTTTGGTAACTTGTTCTTCTGCTCCTGTGCCTGCAGCAACTGTAGCCTTGGTCCAGACTCAGCTGCTCTTGGACCTTTCCTTGCACAGATGCAGCATTGGGCACTGAGATTTGAGCCCCTCATCCAGTTTGGCAGCTGAACCCAGGTCAGGGTCTCTCTTTGAGATCCTCCTTTTCCCTCCATATGCACTCAAGGGGCCCCTTATCATGACATGTGATCCAGGACTCCTGGCTTCAAGTAGGAGACTTACCAGGGCAACATCAGGCAGTGTTTTGCACCAGGTTTATGTGAAAAAAGGCTGCATCATCAGCGTGCTGGAGGTTGCTCACTCATTAAGCCTAAGTGGATGTAGCCCCTAGCAGGTGCAAAGAGGGATCCATCACTTCAGAGCAGTGGCCCTGCCACTGGGGATGAGGTGAGCCTCTGTTCACTGCCCTGATAAAGAAGGCTGCAGTAGCACAGGACCAGCTGCTTCATTTCACATCCACGGGGCTCTCACATCCCCTCTGCATCCACCGAGACCAGACATGGACATGGAAAGGGTGACAGGGCAGAAGGTGGCACACAGACTCCTAGGTGAGACTTTTCAATCACCCTGAAACCACTCTTGTGACTCCCAGCCTCTGCAAACTTGTAGCAATGCTGACAGCAAGCTAGAGGTTTAATGAAAAGGTTTCACGTGTAGGGATTCATTAGCTGGAACTCATTAAACAGCAAATAGGAGCCTGGATGTTGCCAACTGAGTCCTACCGAAAGGAACTCCTGCAGGTGAGGCAGCCTGGGGTGTCAGGAGACGCCGGTGCTGTAGGGGAGGCAGGTGAGGTCCCATCACTCCCCAGCAGACCAAGGCCAGTGCATACCACCAGAGATGGGAATCAGTGTGGGAAGAATGCAAGGGGGGGGTTGGCAGTGAGCACCCCTCCTCCAGCTCCCCAAGGTTAGTCTGTTCACAAAGCCTTCAACCCACCATGTCTGGCCAGGCTCAGCAATTCAGACTCCTGGAGTGACAACCAGTCCAGAAGAGAAGCTAAGCTCCTGCCAGCCTTGCCCTCCTACCCATGTGAGCCCATCAGGAAGAGACGGATGGATGAGTGACAGCAAGAAAATCGAAGTGACTGCAGTGTGAGATGGAGAGCAGAGCATCCACGCATGACTGTGTGAGCCATGCAGTTCCTCTAATGCTTTCATGATGGAGCATGGTTCTTCCCAGCCAGCTTCACATGGAATGTGCTGCACCCTCACTGCTGAGCTTGCAACCAATGTTTTCCTGGGTAGTGGTTTGCCACCAGCCAGCACTGATGGAGTCTGTAGCCACCTGGACCACCACAGAACTGTGCTGGACAAGCAGCAGTCCATGCAAGCCCACATCTCCTCATTGCTTCCCAGATGGGCTGGAGGCCACAGAGCTGCCATATGTTTAAGTACCTGGGGAGTGCAGAGAGTTGGGCATCTTTCCAGGGACCACATGGGCAGCCTGGGGACAGCAGAGGTCAAGGAAGGTGAGGCTTGAACTGTCCAGAGATGGCCACTGCCTGGCCCTGGGCAGGATGGACCATGCTGTAAACAGGACAAGGCTTGTAAACAGGGCTCCAGCTGGGATAAATTTAGCCCTTTGGGGTTGCAGCCCTGGCGCGGCAGGACACGGTGTCAGGGTATTGTCGAGAGGAGAGAGGGAGAAAGAAGCTGAATAAACAAACACAGCTTGTCCCCTTTTTATTTTTTTTTTTTTTGTCCCAGCATTGTTGTTTCAGCCGGACAATTGCCCTGCAGATTGAAGGAACAGGCTGGAGTTCAAGTGAATTTGGCTTCCAATGCCTCCCTTTTCACGTTGTATTTTCACATCAGAATGTATCCTGGCATATATGGGGAGAGTATACATACCCGTGTGTGTGGGTAACTCCTTGGATGCTCTACACACATCTTTGGACTGGCCCACGGGGATTGGGGCTGCTTTGCATCCCAGGTGAGGCTGAGCAAGTTGACATTGTCTATCATGCAGAACTTGGCTGTCTCCTTATGCCCCAGACTAACACTCACAGGTGTCCAGGAGCACACGTGCAAGGTGATCTGTGCTCCATATGCATCCCTATGTGCCTCCATGGGTACAGCAGCTCTGGAGGTGTCCCTCAACAGCAGAGGGACACTGTAGAGTTGAAAGTCTTTGCAGAACTTTAGAAACAGAGATCAGGACTCGAGTTCCTTTTCTCTTTTTCTGTCATAGGCTTTGGACAAGTTGTATTCCCTTGACAAAATCATCTGTGATCTCAGGAGCAAAGGGCATGGATCTTTTCTTTCAGTTCTGCTCTATGAGGACCTAAGTCTTTTTCTAAAGGTGTGTTTAGAAGCAGCCTAATTTTCACATCTTAATTTTATTTTTCTCACATCTTTCTCTGACATACACATATACACGCGTGCTTCTATTGGAAAAACGATTTTAATACCCATGGCACATTGTCCTGGTGTGATATAAAATCCAATGACATGTGGCATTTGGAAAAGGTCACTTCCCCCATCAGGATTCATTATCCTACCTCAGCTTGGGAAGCCATGGGGTTGCCCCCTCCTCTGCAGACCCCTTGCCCCCTCCCTGGCTACAGGAGCCAAGCAGGGAGAGGGGATGAGGCATTGGGTGTCCATGCCATGGACCTTGGCAGTGTCAGGCAGTTTCGGCAGCGAGGGCTCTTGTTTCTCATTTGATGTCCCTGCACTTCCTGGTGCCTTAATTTTCCTCCTGCCACGCAGCAAGAGGAGTTACAGGGGTGTGCTGCTGGGAAAGCTCTGTGGGATGCACAGGGCGGGGTTTGACTTTTGCTTGCCTCCCCCTCCTCACTGCTCCCTATCTGTTCCCTGTCGAGTCACAGCCGGCATTTGTGGAGCCTTCGCTCTGCTTGGTTTCATAAGGGAAACACTCTCCTTCCCTGTTTCACTTGTCCAAATTTTGGCTGGGTTGATTGGGAAGTGCCTGTCCATGTCAGTGCTCACTACCACCTAGACAGAACTGAGAAGAGAAACTGGAGAGCACATGGAAAGCCCAGCTCCTCACCAGCTTCCTCACCAAGCGTGAGGATGCTCACAGCACGGCAGGAGTGACAATCTCTCCTGGGGTTCTTGCATGTTTTTGCCTTTCCTTGGACTCATTTCTGCTCAGTCTTTCCCAGGACCATCTTTGTCCAAGCTTTTTCCAGCCCAACCTAGAGCTATTCCCTGGAGGGCAGGAGGGTGCAGGTCAAACTTGCTGTGGAGGCTATCTAGGAGTTCCTGGGGGATACAGTCCCTTGCAGAGCATGGGCTTCTCCCCATGGGCTGTTCCATGGGCAGGGAACTGGGAGCCAGGACTTTTCCACTTGTTCACTAACTACCTTAGGGCACCTTGGCCAAGTCAAAACCCTGTTCCCCACCTAGAAGGGAGGGGAGAGGTGAGAGTGGGTAGCGTGCAGTGGGCTCCAGGCTTAGTGGGAAGGGCAGGAGGTGGGAAACAGGAGCAGTTTTTACTGGGGGAAGAAGGATTTTATTGGCAGTGGGGAGTGGGGTTTAATGCTTGATGAAGATGGCTTCTCAGAGTGCTGAGGGTGATGGTGACTGGAGCCCCTTCCTACCATATAAACACCAGTGAGTTATGGGTACCCCAGCCTCTAATCATGCAGTCAGCCCCAAATAGGCTGTGTCTAACAAGTCTGACAGACTAATATCTCAAGAGCCCTTAATGTGTTATCATCTCTTGCTGTATGACCTCATATTTATAACTGCTCTGGTGGGAGGTTGAGAAATGTCCTTCTCTTCCCCAAGCCCCCTCCCCAACTTTCCCCCCCCCTCCAGAGCAGCAGCTCTTCAGCCTCATCTGTTAGGAGCAGGAGGAGAGAGGCGACTTCTCTCCATCCATCATCAGAGGAGTTCATGCTATTAGATGATTAAAGACATTTTTTATAATATTTGGAAGAGGCTTTGAAATGTCTCTCAAACAGTGTGATTAATGCCTGCTTAACTCTTGCCTGGCTGGGGTGGTGTGGTGGGGAGGCAGGTGCATCCCAGGACAGGACTCCCCGGGCATCTCAGCGGTCACCCAGCCGTTGGGTGACCCTGACAAGGTGTGATTCATGAGCGTGGGGCACCTGCAGGAAGCTCTGGCCTCCAGGCAGTTCCTAGTGCACCCGGAGACTTCGTGGTTTCTGAGGCTGCAACGGTTGGGGCAAGAGGAAGCACTGTCTGCTCTCTCTCCGGCACTTACATAAGAGGCCCCAGGGCTGTGCCACACTGAACCATTCCACACTGATGCTGTGGGTTTCAAGGAAGGGCAAGGAGAGGGGGTGAACAACCCGTGACTGTTCCCAACTGGCCTGAGCTGGTGGAGTGCTTGTTTTCCTCATTTCCCATTCTTTTTACTCTGTTGCTCCAGATGACATCTCTCCCAAAAATTTGTTGGCATCTTAGATGCTTCAGTAGGATCCACCTTCAGGGTGTTGCAACCTTGCTCCAAGTTTGCCATAAAGACCCATGGGGCTGGTGGACACATTCACACTAAAATTGGTGTCAGCATTGTCTCATACCTGCCAAAGGCCAAATTACTGGTGTTCCCTGATGTTGGTTCCCGTGGGGGAGTGGAGATCTGGCCTCAGATGGGGGAAGTATGCCCACCTCCTTTGATCATAGGCACAATGTTTCATAATCTCAATTTCTTGTCAATTGATTGCCAGATAGAAGCGACAACCAAAGAGGGCCCCAGGCGTCTGCAACTGCCACTCATCGTATGATTTTAACTCTCCCCCTCTGTAAGTTTGCATTATTTTCTTCTTCTTGTTGTTGTTATCTAAAGAAATCTCCCCTCCCTCCCCCCGCTCCAAAAAGCCTCCTAGAAATTCCAACACCCTTGTTGATTTGGTATTCAATGTATAAATAGCTAAGAAGGGTTAATGCATGATTAATAGGTGTTTTATTAAAATGGTTAATCTGTCATTATAGAGTCAAAAGGATCAATAGATTTCTTATAATCATGGCTTAAAATCATCTTTAGCATCAATGCTTATGGGCTTAAAACCATGGACAGGGCATTTAGAGGACCTGGCGGTCTCCTGTTAACTCCTTCCAACTCTTTTGTCACCTGAAGTGTGACCGTTCAGATGGAGAAAAGCCAGCACAGGGCTCCACATTTTGTTATGGTTAGCATCCACCTTATTATTGATGAGTATTAAAATTGTCACAGCTGAGTGGCAGAAAAGGGAAATGGAAAGCGGGAGAAACTGGGGATGCAGCCGGATAAATGCTCTTTGTTGTAACAGTCAGCAGCACCTGAGTGGAGCAAGGCTGGGGCATGGCCAGGCTGTGTCCAATCCGTTAGGTGCCTCTACAAAGCAGCAAGCGGCCAAGCTTCACCCATCACAGCCTGGCTCCTTCTCTAAGGAGCACTGCTTCCACACCAGGGTGAGCTGGGCAGATTCCAGCCTTGCACAGAGGTGAAGCCAAGTGCCTGGTGTGAGGCAGTGTGGCAGTGGCCAGGGAGGACTTGCCCAATGCCACCCGAGTCACCTCAGCCTTGGGGGCTGCTTTTCTGGCAGCTGGATGATGGTGGTCTGGTTGACCCAACCCTTTGGGATGCCTGTTCCCAAGTAACTGCTGTTACTTGCTGTTTGGTAACTCCAGGGATACCATGACAAATCCCAGAGACACTGAGCTGCCGACCCCCAGCACCAGGTCTCTGCAGGAGGAGGTGCTGTTTAGACAGGTTGACACGGGAGCATCTGAGCCAGCCCAGGCAGGGGGAGTGCAGCCCCCCTCTGCCCCCTCACTGCCTGACACAGCATCCTCTCCTCCAGCAGAGATCCAGAGGTCATGCAGGGGGTCTGTGCTGCAGCCTGGACAGCAATGCAGAGTGCTGCAAGAGTAACTGGCACTGGCAAGTGTTTCCTGAGTGATTTTGGCAGCCTTGGCTGTGGATGTTGGTTACACCACTCATGCAGTGGAGACCTAGACCTGCTGCCTAGTGAGCAGAGCAGATGTTGGTGTGGCCAGTCTGCTGGCTAGTCCTGGTGGCCTGAAACCCCTACCTGCGTCTCCATTTCTCCCTCCCAGGTGCATTTGTGCTGCTTTTGTGCAGCCCCTGGCACTACAGGCCTGCCCAAGGTTGGAGAGTCTCACTCAGAGGCTGCCAGGAGCTGGTGCTCTCTGATGATTTGGCCATGCAGAGTTACTCTGCTGCAGCCCACCCCCCTGTCACTTCTTTGCCCTGCATGAGGGATCAGTCCCACTCCCCACCAGCTCTGCTCCCTGCCCAGCCCCACAGACCAGGCCAGCCAGCTGGATTCAAACCAGTCAAGGTGAAATAAAGGCAAGGTCATTCCATTACTTTCCCTTTCTCTTCCCTGCCTGTCCTGCACTCGGCTGCTTCAGGCTGGCTTGAACAATTCCCACCTCACAAGAAATCCCAAGTTTGCCCTATCCAGCTGGCAGGTGTGTGCCTGGCACAGGGATCTCAGCCTGCCGGGAGGATATTGCTGCCTTCACCTCTCACCCCCACCAGTGCTCTGCGTGGGGTTGGGCAGAGATTTTCCAGACTCCCTGAGTCCAACCCTCTCCATCCCTGTCTCATTGCTTATTTCTGGGCTATTATGTTCGACAGGGAGAATTTGTTTCTGTCCGGAGCAGATCCCCAGACAGTCTCAAACCTCTGAGGATTTATCATCTTGAGCTTTTGTTTGTGGACCATCTCCAGGACCCTCTGCCCCACAGCCAAGCCCAGATGTTTCTCTGTCTCCTCCACAGAGCCTGCTGGCCCCTAGGAGCACTGACCCTTCTCTTCCCTGATGGATGTCCAGGCATGCAGCTTCCCCACACCCTGGTCACACACATGCATGCAAAGGCTGCTGCTGGGAGCAGGATGCTGCAGTCACAGAAGCAGGGGACATGCCTATCCTACCTACCAGGAAGGTGATGGCTGTGGCTCTTTCTAGCTTTGCTTTCCAGGGCTGTCAAGGGAGGTGGCCCAAGGCAGAGCACACTGGGCTCCCAGCACAGGAGTTCCCTGGGATCCTTAGATCATGTTCAGGCCACCCTGTGACTGGTGGGGGAAGCCTGGGCTTATCCCCTTGCAGCCCCCAAATTGCATCCCTGCTTGCCTCTCTGCTCCACAGGAGCTAAGCAGCTGTGAGGACTGGGCACAAGCAAGGTGTCACCCCATTGCTTGTCTCAGGGGCCAGCAGGAACGTACGTACCCTCATGTTTAGTACAGCTGAAACAGCAGCAGCCGCCTGTTCTGAGTGACAACAGGGTGACAGTGAGGCGACTCTTCATCTAAGCAGTTGTTCAGCGGCCCTGGGACTAGGGTGGGGAGTTTGGGGTCACTCCCAAGAGGTTCAAGTCTATTAGGACAGAGCTATTGACTGGCATATTTAGCAACTGGGGTTGTGTTTCCAAATCACCACCACAGCTGTGTTAGATGGGACCCTCTTTGTCACCAGCCCCCAGCTCACTCTCATCCTGTCCCAGAGGCCACTGTGTCTGACAGAAAGCTGCTCTGGAGGGCAGTGGAGTGTGACAGAGAAGGAAAGAGGTGCAGGGCTGGTCCACCAAAGCCCCATCCCCTCCCTGGCTGGCCACATTCCTCTGCAGCAGCGCCAGGAAGGGGGGGACCAACCTTTGGCATGTTTATTGACACTCCCTGAGTTCATACTGTGACTCTACAATCTTTGCCTGAGATTATTAAGAATTAATTGATCACTTTTATATTCCCCCCGATACCTGGTGCTGCTTTGCGACAGGCGGCAGGAGGAGGGAAAGGAGGCGGGAGGAGGGTGGGGTGTGTGTAAAAAACACACTGATAAATGTTAATTACTCTTTTACAGCCCTTGTCAAATTCCAGAGCAAGTCGTAAATTCATTAAACTCTAACGGATTAAGCACATGCAGCTTATTTAGTCGCCATAAACAAGATCATTTGGATGTTGATTTTCCCCTTTTTATTGCTGCAGCAGAAAAGGGGGAAAAAATCAGATGAGGGAAGCAGTTGGTGGTTACAAGGGAGTCAGAAAAGTTTGGATTTATTTCATATCTTGTTTCCTTGCTCTGTGGCAGCTCTTTGTAGTATATCAGCTCTCGGGTTGTGCCTGGGCCACTTCTTTCCAGGGCGTCTGGCCATCCCAGGAGCTGTGTCCATACCCCAAGTGGCATGGACAGCCCTGGAATGGAAGGGCTATGCTGTGCAAAGGGTGTCCATTGTCCTTTTCATACTTCAGCGTTGCCTTGTTAATGCTGAGGCTCTTAAAGACCCAAGTAAGACGTGGATGAGCAGAGACAGGATGCTTGAGTACCTTTCAGTGATGTTTTTGGTTGTGATTGCTGCTCTGCTCTCCATCATGCTGGGCAGTCTCCAAAGGTAGATTGTCTCCAGCAAGGCTCATCCAGGCCTCTGGGATGCAGGAGTCTGCCCTCAGCCACTCTGCAAGGGATTGTGCAGGCAGAGCTAGCATAGAAGCAGCTCTGCTCATTCTGGGATGTTTCAACTCATTGAATGCTATCCCCAAAGTGCTCACTGTGCCCAAGTGAGTGAGATGACCCCTATCAAACCCAGTCAAGAGAGAGAGGAGAGAGGAAAGGAAAGCCGTGCTGTTGGGCAGAGACACAATGCCTTTGGCTGCTCTGAACACGGGAATGTGGCCCAAGGTCTGCCAACCCACCCGGTGAGCTTGCCATCCTCTGCTTGCCTGTGTTAATAATCCAGGCTGACCTCCTGAGCTATGGGAGTGGTGGAAAGAGAATGAGAGGAGGGTCATGAAGATTAATTAATACTCAGGACTCTAATTACAAGTTTCTTCAACACTAGACTTCTAATGAGGAACAGGCACTGAGGCAGCCCTGAGTCCTGCTGCCCCCCAGCTGGCCCTGTTGAAACACCTCCTGCTGCCTTGCAGGAGTGGTTTTACTGGGAAAGGGATAGCAGTTAGCCCCTGGGCACCAGCATCTCCCACTGCAGCTCTGGGGCTCCAGGCTGTGTGTCCAACAAGTTGCCACAGTGCTGCATAACTCTGTCCATGCCTTGGGCTGAGCATCCTTAGCATGCCCAGCTCGCTGCCTTGGTCCAGTGGGACAAGAGCAGGAGGTGGCCTGGGGGATCAGAGGTCCTTGGTGGGTGTCACAGCCTGGCTCTGTGCAATGGAGGGTGCTCCGTAGATGTGGTGCTGGCAGGAGCCGTGGCACTGCTGGTTCTGTGGTGCTGGTCACCCATCTGCAGCAGTGCTGGCCCTGGGGCATGGCTCTGCTTCTCCAGCATCTCCCAGCCTCCCACAAAGCTGTGCTCACCAGGAGCTGCAGGCAGCCATGCACTGCAGGCAGCAGAGGGAACTCTAAACACCTCACTGGAGCTGCTGCCAGAAAAATTCCAGGCTTTTGCTTTAGAGTCCTCAGCAGCTCTTCACCTAAAGGAGGTGACCAGGACACTAGAGGGATGGCTGACTTCCTCCCACCCCATCTTAGCCCATCTCTGAAACGGGTACAGACCCAGAAGGTCTGAGTTGTGAGTACATGCCTAACTGCCTCAGCCCTGCTCCCCTCTGGATTTGCCTCTTGAGGGGCAGAGGGAAGGAGAGGAGCTGCCAAAGCGCTCAAATAGGACAACAAGGAGCTGCCAAACTTCAGAGCTCCATTCCCAGCAAGCATTTCCCTCCCTCAGCCCTCACATCAAGAACAGTGTGTACAGATGCCCACAGAAGCATCCCTGCCTGTCAGATCCCTCCATGCTTTCCTGGTGTGTGGAGGTGCCCTCCAGAGATCTCCCTGGGGTTCTGAGTGCAGGCAGGGCATCCCGGGGTTAACAGAAGGAGCACGTCCCATGCTAAGCAGTAGCTAACAGCCACCAGCTAATAACTTTATGGCCTCAAAGCAGGGCATTTATCATGCTGAAGTTTGTTTATGCACAAGTTATATAGCACATTATACCAGCACTGTGTTTGGCTGATAAATCGTCTGTGACAAGCAAGGCTACCAATGGGGACTCACCAAGTCCAAAAGACCAGTAGCTTTTTCCTGAACTCTGCTTTCCGAGATAAGGGTGTTTTTTCCCTCTTTTGTTTTGCAAGGAGGAAAGAAAAAAAAAAATTAGACAACCTGTAAACTTGGGGGACAAAAAAAAAAAGATGGAGACTTATATTGGGTAAGTTCCCCAGCGCTGTGGTGCCCCACTGGGGCCAGAGGAGAAGGTCCTGGTCCTGGTGAGGACCAGGTGAGCTGTGTTGGCAAGTGATGCTTATGGGCCTGTGGCCTCGTTGGGCATATACTGAGTAGGCACTGACAGGCTCCGGGTGTCACCAGGAGCAGCCTATCTCTGCATGTCTGCATTCATGGAGGGTATTTTTTTGCAGAAGTGTTAGAAGGTGCTCTGGCAGCCCTCTGGTTCTGCACAGTGTTTCTAAAATGAGCCATAATCATAGCATTTGCTGCTATTTTGAGGTTGCGCATTTTGAGTGCGATTTGTTACTGCTTCTGCACAGCTGCTGTGTTCCCCTGTACCCCTTGCTCTGGGTTCAACTGCTTTAATCCCACTAATAGTAATGACCTTCATTTTTCTGGCTTGCTCTATCACAGGAGCCAAACCCACTTCGCAAACATTAACAAGCTCGGGCTCCCAACTCCATGCAAACATGATAGGTCAGGATTATTTTTCCTGCTGCAGTGCTGGGGAAACTGAGGCATAAAGCAAGGAGCATGCTGACCTGAACCCACTCAGAGGGGCACCCTTTGCTTTAATCAGTAGACCTCACCCTGCTCCAATATGGACCAGCCTAGGCTTTCGTAGGTCTCACCTCTGGAGCAAGACCTGGGGCTGGTGGGAGGCAGTGGGATGAATCCTGATGCCAGGACCTACCCTTAGAGTGCTGCTGAGGGTTCTTGAGGCAGCAGCTGTTCCTTCTTTGAGGGAGTGGGACACACACTGTAGGGGCTGCAGTGTGCCAGCTCATCCTGGCCTTTTCCTATGGAGCCATGCCCACGGTGCTTGTCCCCCTGCCCTGCTGCAACAAGCAGAAAGCCCCCACCATGGTCCAGTGTTCAATGCCCAGGCAATGGATATGCGGGTGCCCAGCTCCCTGCATGAAACATGCTCTGATGTGTGCCTGCAGGGGCTGCCCGGTGAGGGCATCTTGTTACATTTAGCTGTTCACACAGACAGGTGTGCATAAGCACGGATTGCTGAGTGCACTCGGTGCATCTCCATCTCCAGTGCTGTGTTAGGATCCATCCACGGCTGCCCATCCACGTGGGTGTCCCCGGATATGTAGCCATCCCAGCCTGTGCGTCTCCGGCTGCATCCCTGTTGCATCCCCAGCTGTGTAGCTGTGCCGGCGTGCGCGGCCGTGGATCCGCATCGGTGGCAGCGTGCAGTGGCCCCTGCAGGCTGTAAATACTGGCAGTGTGGCGGGGAGGTTGAGCGGTTTATGGCTCAAGGTCAGGCCCGTGAATCATAAAAAGGTGTCGGAAGGAGCATTAACTCCTAGCCTTCGCTTGGTCTCTGTGTGGTTTCAGGCGGGTCCCCGAAGGCAGTGATTAAAGGGTGCACCTTCCCCTTTCAGTTTTACGGTAAAAGGAAAGCAGTAAATTAGAAGCCCACAGGCTGGGGCAGGCCAGGTCCTGCCAGCACAACAGCTAAGCAAGTACCTGCCATGCACCCCGAGACTCCGCCGCTGGCTCTGCACAACAGCCCCAGCACAGCCCCCACACAGCCCCTTCCCATGGCAGTCCCTTTCCAAGGAGCAATGTCCAGCCATGCACATCCCTCCATCCTTGCCCAGACACAGTTGGGGGTGGCCAGGGGTGTTCAGTCCTGCTCACCCCATGGAACAGCAGCTCTGCACCTTTTTATGACTCTAGCTGCAATTAACTCCAGTAATAAATCTTTTTTAATCCAAATAGATATAATTAACGTTTAATGCCCCTGTTTTCTTGCGAATTGTCAGGACTGTTAAGAGCTGAGTATTGGTTGAAGAGGCAGATGTTTCTGCTGCTGAGGTGGGACTGCTGAGGCAGAGAGCCCTGATAAAATGGGTCCTGTCCCATATCTGAACCTCAGGACAGTGAGTTGGGGCTGGGGAGAGTTGGGGCAACATCCAGCACGGCAGGGCTGACCCTGGCCCAGGGAAACAGGAAGGAAGGGATGAAGGTTGTCTTATTTTTTCCCACCACTCAGCTATAGGTAGCCTGCAGCTCTGTGGCCTTTGGTGAGCACTCAGTCATGGGGCATTGCTGCCAGCATATGCTCTAAACTCACCATCTCCTGGAGAAGGGCTTTAAGGGACAGACGTGTGAATATACCATGTTCCATTCTCATCCCAGATCCTGCAGCTCACCCAGCCTGCAGCTGCCCTGGCACCCTGGCTCATCACCACCACCGTCTGTCATGAGACACAGGAAACAACACCTTCCCTGAGCTGCTGCTGCTGCAGCCAGTCTGGATAAGGCACTGTATGAAGGGCTGGGCCACTGCCAGACTGATTTCTCCCAGCTCCTGACAGGGCCAGTGCACATCGGCCCCAGGAACACTGCAGGTACTGGAGCCCTTCTGGCCCTGATTTCCAGTGAGAAGGCTGGGGCTGGGCAGAATGAAGAATGCAGTCACATACTATGCCCCTCTCCCTGGGCTGGATTGAGCTTTAGATGTCTGTGAGGAGGGGAGGAAGGGAGCCTTGCAGAGTGCCAGGAGAGAAAACACTTCTCCTTTCCCTTAAAAAAATATGCTTTTTCCCCTGGGGAATGGCATTGCGGAGCCCTGGAATTGACGCAGCTGCCAGAGGTGATGGATGGCACCAGCTGATGGAGCAAAGCGGGTCAGCAGAGCAGAAACCAGCAGGCACAAAGAGAGAGCATCCCTGCTAACCAAGGCAGGCGGTGACAGCCTGTGCCGGGGCTGGGCCCACAACAGCCCCCTCTCTGTTGGGCTGGAGAGTCGGCACAGCTGGAGTACCTGGGGTGCCATCCTGCGATGCCCCCGGCTTCACCCCAACTGCACCCGCCAACAAGAAGGGCCTTTCTTCATCTCCGCACAAGCCCTGATTGTTCAGATGCTTCCCCTGCCACTGCCTTGTGCTTCTGCCCTTCCCAGAGATGGTTCTGGGAGGAAATGGAGGATTTGCAACATCTGCATTACCAGAGCTGCTGGGACTTCTAGGTTTCAAAAGGAGCTGAGACTCCTCATGTGAGTCCAGACCAGGTTGTCTTGGTCCCCTCAGCAGCTCCATACCAGGACATCACAGTTCCCTCAGCAACTGTGCTATGTGGCTGTGCAAGCCCACAACCCACCCTGTCTCACTTTCCCCACCGGTGGCGGAGATCCTGCTTCACCTTTGCAGGTGTGCAGCAAAGAGTGGGTGCATGCATTTGAGCCAAGGCATCCCCAAAAACTGGGGAGCTGCAGTGCCAGCTGCCCAGGACAGTTATGTTGCCAGGTCCTCTGCCTTCCCTCCTGGGCTCACAGGATGGTGCTGGCCGTCTTGCAGATGAGAAGAGGGAAACTGAAATGTGGAGGCCTGGGCTGATGTGAGTATCGGAGGGCTCTCTAAGAAGGGATCTGGCCACCTTTTGAGGCTGGTGGGAGAAACTGAGTTTTTCTAAATGGTGGAGACAGTGGCTGCAGAGAGAGATCAAAAGACAAGGCAGCTGTGTAAAATCAGCCCAAACATCACTGAAACTTGTGTGCAGTCTCTGTTTCCTTTGAGAGACATATAGAGAGCCTCTGGACAGGGGATGGGACAGCAACTTGCAGTGATGCCAAGGGGATGCTGGCAATTTTGCTGTGGCTGGGGCTTACAGACATGCACTCCACCCTAGAATCCCCTTGCTCTGCCAGCAGGAAATGTCTTCTCCCCAAGTGTTGTCCCCATGGAAGGACAGGATATATCCCCCTCAAGTGTGGGTGTGTGGGTAGGATTGGGAGGAGACCTGAACAAAGGCAGGCCACACAAAGCTGTAGAAAGTAAGAGCTCTTTGGAAGGCTGGAGTAAAACAGCATGCAGTGAGCCCCAGGCTTGAGACTCAGGGCTGCAGGATGCTCCCTGTCTCTCTTTTGGGGTCACCCAGGCACAAGGAAGAGAAAAAGCTCCTGCCTCAGCTGGGAGACCATACCTTTTGCTCAGATCCCCTTGGACAGAGGCTTACAATGTCCTCCAGGAATGCAGAGCTACATTGTCCCTCCTGCAGCCTGGGGATACTGAGCAGGTCTCCCCCAGATGTGTGTCAGGAAGGAGACCAGGCATCCTGGCTC
The DNA here is from genome assembly GCA_013390045.1 of Picathartes gymnocephalus. NCBI lineage: Eukaryota > Metazoa > Chordata > Aves > Passeriformes > Picathartidae > Picathartes > Picathartes gymnocephalus. The sequence goes on along the minus strand of WEKY01022432.1, from coordinate 96,787 downwards.
TGATCCCATGCTCTGTCTCCAGCTGAGGGCTGTATCCTAGCTGAAGCTGCTAGGCTGAGGGATGTATCTCTGGAGGGATCTGAACCCTGAATTGTCATCTTTGCTCTCCAGCAAACCCAGCTGCAAAGTCCCTGTGCAGCACTGACTGCTGCTCCGGCAGATGTGAGGAGGAGGAGGCGTGCAGGAAAGGGGCTCAGCTTCAAATTGATTCTGAGCACTGCGATAAGAATCTCTTATCACCCTTGTCATTGTAATGGCTGGGACTGAAATGCTGGGCTGAGTAAGAGTCAGGTTTTTGCAGATCGGAGGTGAGGAGGAGACAGGGTGCAGCAGGGAACAATTGTGGCTCGGGAATGATGTCCCAGGGCTTTGAGAACCTGCTTGCTCTCCAGTGACACTCTAAACCAGCTTTCTTTTCCCAGCCTTGGGGCTGCCCCCAGTTCCTTTTCTCCAGCTCCTTCCAAAGAAGAGGAGTTCCAGGTGACACAGATGAAACGCAGTGAAGGAATGGGTCCAGCACATCCAGACTATGCATGGTGGTAAGGGGCACACAGAAGAGCAGTCCTGTGGGCTGTATATTGTCAGGAGAGACCAAGAGTGAAAGGAAGAACTGGGAAGTTCATGCTCCCATATCTGCAGTTTCCTTCAGCCTCTTCCCACCTTCCTCTGAGCTGGGCTCAGCTCTATTACTTTAAGGGGTGCAGCACAGGAGCCAATGGTACCCAGGAGCCAATGGAGCTGACAGGGATCTGGCAGGGATTTCCAGGCCTCTGGGAATTCCCTCTGTTCCCATTGCTGTCCAAAAGCAATGGGTAAGGAAAAGGGAGCTGCTAAGCTTATATGCTCCAGGTGGTATTAGACTACATAGTGATAGCACTGAGTACCCTCATCTGTAAGATGCTCCCTGGGTGCCCTGCTGCATATTCTGCCTTTAACCCCTCATGCTTCTTCCCTGCATTTATTAACAACTGTTGATTGGGATTCCAAGGTTGTCAAGCCTTTCAGAGGTGGAGATAAAATCTAAGGCTGCTGCAGTCCCCTGCATCTCTGACCCCACCAATCCCCTTGTCTATCTACAATATCTCTCCTCCTGCTAAGCTTTTCTCTGGCAGACAAACCCCAGAAGGTTAAACAGCAGCAAGACCACTTCTCTATCCTCCTCCAACAACCGTGCAGCTGGGGGATGTGTCAGCTTTCCACCCTGTCACCCTGTTCCCCTTTGCAGTAGCTGTGTGGGATGCCCTGCTGCTAGGTGGGGATGGCCAGGCAGGGACCTCAGTACTGAGGAGGGCAACACTGTTCCAAAAGGCTTGCTGAGGGTCTGCAGCTGTTTTTGCTGCTGGTTCTACTCTACTGGTGTCAAAAAAAAAAAAAAAAAACCTGGTTGAAAGACCCCATGAGCCCCTTGCACATGGGTGCCCTGCTATTGGGAGCTCTTAGCCAGGGTGAGGTGCCCCAGTGCATGGCAGAGCAGGGGACTTGCACAGCAGGGGCTTTGTTGAGCCCAACAATTGTTCTGCTGGAGGGGACAACTCAGAGCTGTGGACTAGTTTTTCCTATCATGGACCAGATCCAGGTTTCATGGCTGCTTGGTAGCCGGGGAACTGGCCCACCACTCTCAAGAGACACTTTAGGACTTGCACATTTAATTCCAGGAGGAACAGTGTCACGTCAAGAGAAATTGGCCCCACTAGATGATTTATTAATTTCTCCTTCCCTCTGCCTCCTGACAGAGGCTCTGCTGAGATCCTCAGAGTCATCTCACTAAAGCCAAGGGGAGCTTAGTGCTTAAATGGTTTTCATGCCACAGTGAAGTTTAGTGCTTGTCAACAAGTCTGAGGTCTTGCTGAAAAGCCTCAACAAAACAGAGCAGCAGGGAGACAAGGAGAGTAGGCACCAGTGCTGGAAGGGGGGAGCACATGAGCCAGATGTCCAAAGCACCTGCATACATGGGAACATTGCATATCCAGCTCTGTGTATACCCACTAGCAAATTTGGCTGCCCCACACTCCAGCAAGAGTTGTATTTGACCCAGCTCTTAAGTTTAAACCTCATGGAAAAACCTTCTTTACACCTCACTAATGTGGAAAAGCAGAGCTGGCCTGTAGTTTTCAAGCCCTTGCTTTTGCAGGCTCCTGCAGAAATAGATGTACACATATATTGTGTGTGCTGTATTCACCAGGATGCTTTTTCTGCCGAGGTGAGCTCAGAGCTGGTGGGACTGAACAGTGTTGCAGTAACGTCCTAGCTCTGCAGATGGAGATAGCAGAGTTCAGAAACTAAACCCAGCTCCAGATGCCGCTGAAAAAGCTTGCCCTGCCTGGGGAGGACAAGGAAGACACCCACACCTCCTCAGGCATCCCAGCTGCCCCACTGGGAGGAGAAAACCTTAAAGTAATTTTCTTTCCTTTTGGGGAGCTGCATTTCCAGAGTATGAATTAGTTTGAACATGGGATAGCTCAGTCCAAGCTCTGGAACACAGATCTGGCATGGTGCAGATCTGCGAGGCACGTCACAGGCGAGCTGGCAGTGCCAAGGTCTGGAGGCCACTCATTCTGTGGACTCCTGGGAAGCCACCCCACACCTTGGTGGCAGCACGAGGAGCAAGGAAGCACGGATAGCAGGGCAAGCTGTCCCCACTATGAGCATGCTGCAGCAATAGCAGCCCCCAAGCCGCCTGCTCCTATGGGATCTGTGGGTGCCAGTGGGTCACTTGAGTCAAACGTTTGAGCAGGATTTGGAGGAGAGCTGGGCAGCTTTATGGGCAGTAATAGTATTTACAGCCCTTCTGGCTGAGGTGCTGATCCAGGGAAGAGACCCCTCCTCAGCAAAAGCAAAATTGCAATAGTATCTGGCCTCCAGCCTTCCCAAAGGCAGGATTGGCCCCCTCCTTTTATTGAAGCATCCTTGGTGGACCAATGCCCCATGAACCTGTGGGTCAATCCCACCTGGCACAGTGAGCATTCCTGTGCTGGTGAGGTGTAAACTTACCTGGTGTAAACTCATACTTTTCCATGGATTAAGCCCTTCATTTTCACGGGAAGTGCCAAAGATTTCCTTTCCTCACCCCACTCCATGGCTTTACCCTCACATCCACAGTGCTGCTTTCCTTGGCAGCTCCCCTGCCTGATGGGCAGGGATGGCAGGCAGCCCTGCGCACGCCCCATGGTGTTTTCCCATCACCTGCCATGGGGCCCTTGTGTTTTCATTTAGTCAACATAGGGAAAAGCTGTAAAACATATGTCTGCTTCCCAAGGAGGGGGAAAAAAATGACTCCAACAGCTTGGTCCAGTTAACAGCTTGGGCTCTTGACTCTGCAGTTGGCTTTGCAGGCACTTTGTTTCATGCTCTACATTAGCTGGCCCCCATCTCTGATTGCTCCAAGGTGTGCATCTGTGGGGAGGATTACTTGGGGGTGAGGATGCTTGGGCAGAGAAGGATGCCCCCAGGATTTCAGGGAGCATGGTGGGGCTGTGCTGCCCCCTGAGAGCAGGCAGGCAGGAGCACATTCCACCCCACCCTTTCCAGGCTCCTCCCAGTACAGCTCCCCATCCATCCCATACATTTACCTAACGCTAATGAGACGTATTGATTGGAATGATGGGATTTGTAAAGGTCGCAGGGTTAAAGTACATAAAACCAGCCTTTCTGGAGCTGCAATATCAGGGCCGATGGGTCTGGTGGGAGAGATTAAAGGCCTCGTGCTGCAAGAATGGAGAGAGCTGACAGCAATTACATTTCAGATGTGTGCACAGTTATAACCCCCTCTCCTTGCAAGACAGGCAACCACGTCCCCACCGCTGCAGAGCAGGTCTCCAACATCCCCCACCTCCCTTTCAAAAGCAAGAGTTCAATAGAGCAAATCAGGGAATGAAGGAATAAGAGAAAATATGAAAGGGAGAGAGAGAAAAAGATTGAAGACCCCATTGGAAAGGTCATGCCCAGCCCTGTCCCTCTGGTTTGTGTCCCTGTTTTGGACTTCCCAACTCAGTTGTTGTGGCATTGTGGTGTGCTAAAGTTGGTGGAATGTGAACTCTGAAAACACCATGGTCCCTTTTGTTAGGGCAGGACTCCCACTACTGGTAGTGAGATCACCTGGCAGGTCATTAGAGATCTCTCTCCCCTGGAAAGGTTCATGCTCAAGGCTGGAGGAGTCCAGATCCCCAGAAGCACAAATACAGTTGGCTGGAGGTTTGTCCCAGATCAAGTTTAACAGGTCTTGGAGTAAGAGACAAATAAATCTGGACACCACTTTTTCTAGAGGTGTTTCTCAGCCATATGGGAGACACACAGGAGCTCTGTCTCTTGTGTTCTGCTCTGGGCTGTGCCCATAAAAGTTTATTCCTAAAGCCTCAGAGTCAGCCCAGCTCTGGTGGAGCCATCTTATTCCATCATCCCTCCTTGCAGGCCCCTCTCTACACCACATGTTTATTTCTTCGGCCAAGACAGAGAGGAGCACAGCCAGGAGAGTTGTACCACCTGAAGGTGGTGTGCTTTTAACATTGCAGGTTCCTGCAGTGATTATGAGGTGCAGGGGAGTAAAATGTGCCTTGGGGTCTTTCCTGGGTCTCCAGAGGAAACACACAGAGACACAAGCTAGGCTAAGGGATGTGCTGTGTTAAGGATCAGTGTTGGCAACATCACCACATACAGAAACAGCTGAATTATCTCCATGAGTGACCTTCATTAGCCCAGCTCCAGACAGGAGGAAGCTCAGCTCAGGGACCTTTCAGCCCCAGCTCATCTTGACTTCACATCACCCACTCTTCCTCTCACAGCAGGATTAACACCAGAGGCACCTGGGACTCAGGAAGCCTGGCTCCATCTGGCATCACACCAAGCCAAGAACATGAGCAGGGACTGCATTACCCCAGGGATGAATCCTAGAAGGGAAAAGAATCCATTTACCATGCAAGGAAAAAAGCACATTGCTCTCTGGTAACTGTAGCTCTCAGGCTCAGAGCCTTTGCCTGGTGCCAAGGCAGGACTTAGCACATGGAGTGAAGAACCAGTGATGTTCACAACTTCTGCAGGGCACTTCTGCACAGCAACACTCCCCTGCTGGCCACCCACACATGCTGGAGATTTAGTTCCTCCCCCGGAGCCCTGCCAAAAAGGCTGTGCTGGGAAGCAGAGGCTTCCCCAGTGCCGCTGCTCATCACCAGGCACTCACCCATGCGGCTCGGTCTTTATTTATCCCTCCCGCGCACTCTCCTTCCCTCTCAGATGGTAATGAGTGGTTTGCACTGGGAACTAAATGAAGTTGATTGCCCACTGGTGTCTGCCATTAGTGGTAATTAGTTAAAACATCAGAGTATAAACAGTAAATTGGCTCTAATAATTAATACTAGCACTCAAGCATATGAGAGACACAGAGACTGGGAGAGAATCAGCAGCAAGCTTGTAAAATCAGCTGGGGCTGCTTTAATTAAAAAAGAAGGAATGTAAGTAACACAGTATTGGAAAAAGGACAAAAGCCATCAGGATCTTGCTCGTTAGGAGTGTGGTCGTGTCTCCTCTGGAGCGCAGCAGGGCTGAGAACTCACATCAAGCCTCGGGTACCTGCCAGTGCAAGATGCAGAGCCCATGGTGCAGAGGCTGCTGTATCCCTGAGATGCTGGGATGCCGCTTGTGTGATGAGTTTTAGCCTTGTTGCCAGTAACCTGGGATAATAGGGAGGACTGCAAGATATGAATGGGCTCCTACAGATGTGAGGATGAGGCAGACAGGTGAGATAATCTCATGGAATTTTTCAGGGGAGATCTGCTTCGATCAGAGGGGCTGGCTTATTTGTCTGCTCTCTGCTTATGAAAGGCACCATCCTCTTCTCTTTCCTTCAGTGACAGATTTGGCCTGAGGTGCCCTTTGGGGAACAAGGGGTGGATAGGTCCTGGCAGGGAACGTTGAGTTTACTCTTAGAATTTTTTTTTCCCCCCCCACAGGTTTTGCCAGCCTGCATCCTGCCTCTTCTTCCAGCCCTCTTCTTGCCCTTGTGCACCTTTCCCTTGCCCTGGGAAGGCAAGGGCTTCCCATAGCTCTCCCTTGCCAGAAACACCTTTGCCCCTGAGTTCCTTCAATACTTCATCTTAACAAAAAAAAGAAAAAAAAACAAACCAAAAAAACCCCAGCATAAAGCAGTGATACTGGTGGTGCTGAGCACTCAGAGCTCCTGGTGAGGGGGTACAATGTGGCCCTCCCTGCAAAGACAGGTGAGCTGGCCATGCCCCTCCCAGCCCCTGGCTCAGGCAGAGGAGGCAGAGCAGCGTTTGGGGAGGAGGGGGAGGCTGCATGTATATTGCTATTAATCATCCCCATGTACGTTAACCATGCTAATGTCCTAAGTGACAATAGCCCATCTCAGCTCATGATTTAGGGTCTGTGAACGGAAGCTGGGCTCCTGGGAGTAAATGCGTGAATCCTCCGCTGGTACTAAACCTTCTAATAAATCTAACGCACACCAAAAAGCCCTGGGCACTAAATTCCAGAATCCGGTAATTGAAACCCTTACAGCTCTCAGAAAAAGGTAACTGGTGAGTGGAAGAGAGTGTATGTTTTTACAGAATATATATCCTATCTGCACCTGATTATCTCCAGCAGAGACAAAGGAAACCTGGTGCCTCCTCATAAAGCACCTTGTTCCACAGACTTTAGATAATACCTTTGAAAATAAGAACCAAGCAGCCTCGTGCTGCAGGGGCTGACGCTGTGCTCTGCAGACATGAGTGGGCAGGAACAAGGAGCCGTGGGTCTTTGCTGAATCCCGCTGCTGTCCCAGCTGTTGGCAAATGCCACTGGGACTATGGGAGTCCCTCTGCCTGCTGCCCTGGACTGTCATACCTTGGTATCGTGGGGGTCATTGGGCTGGCACGCTTGAGAACAGTCAGTGACCCAACCCAGTTCAGGTGTCCAGTATGCTATTAGTACTGGCAGAGGAACATTTCTGAGCTGTCTTTGCCCTACAAGTTGTAGGGGCAGAGGAAGGGCAGGATGTTCTGTGGGGCTCAGCATCCCAGCTGATGTGGGGTGGTACAGGGTGGGTGGCGATTTTACCCCACCAGCTGTGTCTCCAGTGCAGGGAGCAGCCGGCCAAGCAGAAGCCCCCGTGCAGATCTGATCCCACCTCTGAGAGCAGAGGCGCAAGTATGTCCCCGCTGTGTGCAGCAATGAATTCAGCATCCCTCCCATGGCTGGTGTGTTTCTGATAGCCAGTGCTGAGGCTGTTTATCGTTTTGTTTACTAGAGAAAAGATCATGTTGGTGTTTTATTCTGCTTTTAATCTCTGTTACAGACCACTCTGTAATGCTTTGGCAGGGGACTTAATAAATATAGTCATTTGGATAATGAATGGTGATGATAAAGGCAGGCTGGAGGGAGGGTGCAGAGGAGAAATGCTGCACTGGACACCTGGTGGCATTTGGAGGCAGGAGGATCATGTCCTCCTGGAGTCAATCCTCCACAAGGTCCCACCAGCCTCAGCTGGTGACTGGGACGCTGGGAAAGCCCAGTGCTTTCTCAGTTCAGCATACTTCGTTGTTTGAAGAGGGCTGAGACTGGCAGGGATCAATGTAGACCCCAGCGTCCTGTGTGGCAGGAACCATGAGCCTGTCACCCACTGGGTATGGGGATGTCTTGTGCCCCTGAACCCCTAGGAGCTGGGAGCTGTTTGTGCATGCTGCAGCACCATTTCATGCAGCACTTCGGTACGGTGGCTTTCTGTGGGACATTTCTCAGAAATGAGAGAATTGGGACTTTTATTCACTCTCTCCCTACCTTTCACTTTACTGCTGCCTGACTGTCCCTCTGTATTACTGTGGATCGTCCTTGCAGCCCCTCTTGCCCATCTCCCACCCATCAGAATCCTGCATCATTCTGGTCATGCCTCTGCGCACTAGCGCAGCCATTTTCAGGTGAGCCAGTGCTGGGCTGCAAATGAGCTGCTCTGGCTGCCCACTCGTATCTCCCATCCCAGGGCACTGGGACTGTCCCCTTGGGACAAAAACAGGACTGCCACTGCCTCTCCCCTTCCTCCCTACCAAACCCGTGGGGAGCCTGAGCACCCTCATTTCTCAGGTCACCGCTTGGCTAATGGTCTATTAATTTGTTCAGTTGTCCCCTGTGAGGCAAACTCAATTTCTGGCTGAGATTCCTTCCTGGCTGTCGACACAGTGATGGATAGGACGAGTGGCTGTCACCGCCAGCCCTGGCGCCTGCTCGGCACGCTGGGCACCCGCTCGGCTCTGCCTGCACCTTGGTGCGGCTCCGGCGGGGCCAATCCGCCGCCTTGCGCCCAAGGACCTGTCTCTGGCAATGAAAAATGACAGAAATATTTAAGGACAAATAAGGTTTACAAACCCAATTTAAAATTATTATGGAAGGCCCTGGCTGCAGATGGGCCCAAGCTGATTCGTGGTGGCAATCAAATCGAATTTCCTTATCGTTGTATTATTTTAGGGCGTTATCTGGCCCCATAATGCAGTTATAAATTCAATTTCATCTGTGAGCATTCATTGTTTACTGTCGCCTGTTTGCTGGGGAAAATGTAAACACTTTGCAGCCCTCGGCTGCAAAATTAATTTCTGGCAGAGAAGGGGAAAGAGGAAAAAAGGTGGAAGGTGCCCAAATAAAAAGAGAAAACAAGAAAAGTGGTTGCAGAAGTGCTGCCAGGCATGGCACAAGAGCTGGTAAGGGCACCAGAACCATCTGAGCTGCTTGTACCAGTCAGCTGCCACGGCTGGCTACCCCCTTGTTCCGTGCTTGGGATGGCAGTGGATGGGAATGCAAGGGGATGGACGGGGATGGGCAAAGACTGATGGGACAGGTACCACGGTGGCACTGGCAGCTCTCACCTCTTCTCCCTGCTGCCACGTTTCTCCTCAGTGCAAAAGGAGGAAGAAAATACTCGGTGACCTGATGGGGCTGCCAAGGGAAAGTTGAAGGTCTCCCATTAATTCCAGACTAAAAATGACAAATTCATCTTCTATGACAATTAAATGAAGTCAGTAATTGATGCTAATTGATCTTCAGCCAAGAGGGCTCTTACTGCTTTGCTGTGCTCTCCCTGATGCTCTGGCACTTTCCTCTCTTCCCCACTTCTCCTCCCTGCAGTCCCCTGGCCATGGGAATGTCCCCAGAGCCCCAGCTGCCCCTGCACTTGCCCGGCTTGGCCAGCCCTACGCATCTCTTTTGCCTGCTCACTTCTTGGAGTTTGCATTTATTTTCTCTTTTTTTTTTTTTTTTTTGGAGGCAGGTACCAGGCCTGGCTGTGTTAGCGACAAAGGATTTATAGCCTACAGCTGTGTAGGTTTCCACTTAATTTTTATAAGCCCAGCATAAGAGCCAGCGGGGGGTAAAGCACACTTGGATTTTCTCTACTTAAAATATTACAATGTTAGCACTTTTGCTTGAGCCCTGAAAAGGGGGTGGTGGGGGGGCTGGATGCATGTGTGTGTGTATGTGTGTGTTTGGGGTTTTTTGGTGTTGTTTTTTCTTCTTTTTTTCTTTTTTATGAGAGCCCTTTAATCTCGAGCCAATATGTCAAAATCAAATTAAGCCTTGGAAGGGGAGCGGGCTCAGCATGCCAAGCTCGCTCGCTGGGTTGTAAATGTACAATTGTTTCTGGGAGCTGTTATTAAAGAGAGGTGACTGCTGCCTGTTAAGGGACCCTGACGTCACATCCTCCAGCCACACTTGGGAAGCAGCACCGGCAGGAGGGGGACAGGGTTCAGCCACATGGTGACCACAGGGAGGGGATGAAACCGTGGTGTCCCCTGGAGCAGAGCGAAGCTGGGGTGGCATCAGCCTTAGTGTGGATGGGCTGCATGGCAGCCCCAGCAGAGGAACCCCTGGGGACTCTTAGGGACCCTTGGGGACGTGGCTTGTGTTTCCACACTGAACAGCAGGTTGAGAACTCCTCCAAGGAACCATCAGAGGGGGTGGGTTTGGGGCTTGCAGCAGGGTCTGGGTTTTGGAGGTAGAAGAGTTTACTCAGCCAGAACTTCCCATGGCCCTTCTGGAGAAGCAAAAGGGGCAAATCAGGTTTATTTTATTTTCCTGACTAAAAGGTCCCAATGTGCTTTGGTTGAGAGGCCCGTTTCCAGCCCAGCCTAAGCCCTTTCAGCAGGGTGGTGGGGCTGGCCAAGAGCCTTACCTGCAGAACCCCTTGCAAGGTATGGTCTAGCATTACTAATCTGGGGGAGCCAGGCCTCGGTGGGACCTTGGTTAGATGCAGAGGGGGCAAGCCTTACCCACGCGATGTGGAGGCAGGATTTGGGGTGCTCTGCTGTGGGATAGACATTCTGCAAGGAGGTCATGAGTCACTTTCAGGGGGTCTTACTGTGGTGAGATGCTGCCCTCAACACTGCCATGAGTGTTTTGAATCCACATTTCTGCTCAGCTTTGCTGCAAGCAAAGTAAGGCAGTGAAAATACTCTAAAGTATCACTGTTCTTCACTTGAGACAGTTCCTAATTATCCATAATCCTGGTATTTGACATTATATTTACACTGTGCAGGTCTTTAAGGTCATCACTTACTACTTTTCATTTCATGCAGTGGAACTGAAACAGGCTGGAGAAGCGTGGCGGGGCAGTGAGGAGGTGTGTTGGCACACTGAGATCTGTTCATTGCCCTCTCCCTCTGACCTGACTTCAGCTCCTACACATGCCAAGGCAAGTGGTCCCTGCTTCATATCCCCAAATCCCTGATTTCAGTGCATTGAGGTGGGCAGCTTCATGGGAAGCCATAGGGGAGTGGATGCTTTGGTCCCAGCAATTTTACCATCAACACTGGGATGAAGACCCAGCACAAGGATAGCAAGCAGACCTCACACCTCCTCTTGGCCGTGCCACATTGGGCAGGAGAGACCAACTAACATTCAGAATAATTAGTCCTGGTTTGAGGCAGTGGTAATGAGACAGAGCAAAGCGCTGCACTAATGGGGCTGTCTGGCCATGAGCCAGGAGCTCCACGCAGTGCTGGGCTGTCCTGGGTGGACACAAGAGCTCATTGGGAGCAAACTGAGAGAGACACCAAACATGATGCTGTGGCAGGGTGTCAGACCCTGTGGTGAGCATTCCCTGCGGCCCCCAGGGCCATTTGCAGCAGTTCTCCATCAGCCGAACGATGTGGCAGAGAAGCCATGTGCCCACTGCAGGCCACTCTCACTGTTCTTGCTGGGTCACCCTTGGGAGGCAACAGCATGGGGAGTTGTGTTCTCAGGTCTTTATGGGTCCCACTAAATCCTATGTAATATTCTGTAAATAAAGTTTATGGCTGAAATTGGTGTTTTACAGGAGCAAACCAAAGTCAGCTGCAAAGCTACAAACAAGTGAACTGTATGCAAAGGGGCAATGGTACCAGTACCTCCTACTGAGCCCTGACCTGTTTTTTGGCCATGTTTCACTGGGACTTAGGGAGAATGTCACTTGCACCAGCTGCCTCTGGCTCTGGTTATGCTCATCAGCCACACATGGCTCCCAACTCTTTGCCATAAGCAATTGAGACCATGTGTCACTTGCAAAGTGAAAGTAAGTGACTTTCTACAAGGCACACAGGGAATCATCACAGAGGGCTGAAGTAAACGTAATGCACGGGGAAACTGAGGCAAGGAGTTGTGCTTCAGGTCATATAGCAATGGTCTGACAGAGCCAGGAGGAAGACTGAGAGCCCTTGTGTCACCTTCCTTGTGTCTCTGCAGTTGGTGCCTGACATATCGTACAGATACTCAACCCTGTGCATGGGGCCATGGAAACACCGGTGTGTCAGAGGCAGCCAAAATACCCCTATCACCCCTTTTCCCACGGCTCTGCAGCTGGAGCAGTGGGCAGGACTGTGCCTGCGAGAGCATACGGGTTGCTCAGCGATTCCCAGATGTGCTGTGCTCGCTGTTTTCCGGGAACCCAGCAGCCTGAGCAGAGATAAATAAGTGATACAGACATCTCTGCACTAAACACACACGACGCACTCCCTCCCGCTCCCCCACCCCACGCACACAGTTCTATTAATCCTGACAAATTATGACGTACAGACGTGTAATGCAAACTGATTCATCATACATTCAAATCTGCTGTGTGGGAGCAGCGGGAGGGCAGAGGCAGACAAGTGTATTACACGGATAATGTATTTGACGTATTAATAAAACCAGCCGCATTGCTCAATCTGGAGAGAGGGAGGGATGCCGATACATCATGACAGATCACATATTGATGGAATCCAGATGTTGGGAATCATAGTCTTGGGGCCTTTCTTGTATTGACTAAAGGTAAAAAATTCAGGCTGTCAGCACATTAAATCTCCTCTCTGCTCACAGAGGCTGGGGGATAATTATTTATTTGTGGAGGACAAGGAAACTGCTCCCTGTGTCCCCTGTCCCGTTAGCCCAGCCATCTGCAAGGGAAGGTCAGGGAAAGAATTTTTAACCCTCCTGCTATTTTGTTACCTATGGACTGCAGTGACCAGCCAGAGCACGTTACTATAGTCCCATCATCTTGAAATCCTTGGTTCAGCTAATAGAAATCACTGCCAAAGTGATCCCAGCTGAGCACCTGGTCTTGGATTTTAGCCAGTGAAACATTCAAAAAACTCCCCCATTAAGTTTGCCAGCAATGCTGCTGCTTCCTGTGTTTTGCTCCTCTTGGACAGGAATGCACATTCTGAGTGGTTTGAGGAAGCACTACATTTATCCTTATACACACATACGTATGTGTATCCATAAGATGTTTTCAGTATTTTTCAGGGAAAGATATTCTGTTACTCACACTTTCATGAGTAAAGGTCAGTGTGCCAATAACATCTCCTACTTTAATTTTACCTCTACCTTTTAAAATGAAACTGTCTTGTTTCAGATCTGTTTTGGTTGGACACCCTTTAAGGGCTGCTTGTGTTCGTGAAGCCTGATTGACTTTGGCTTGTGTGTGACAAGGCATTGAGCACATGGTAACATTATCTATTAGGGGACACAAATACGTGAATGTCCTGGTTTGGCTTTGTGCTCCTCCACAGGAATAGTGCCTTTCCCTCAAGCATCTTTTTGTTGCAGTGGGTTAAACCCGCTGCTGGGTGCCTGGCCAGCACAGCAGGATGAAATGACACTGAGAAGATGACAGAGCTTTGTGTTAATGCTCTTTCCAGAGTTATTGCCAGCCTGGAGAAGGTGCTGTGCTGTGTGCTGCATGCTTGTGTTACCTGCAGACAGGAGGCACCAGGAGGTGGCTGGGACACAAATGGACAAAAAAAATGGACATTACCTGGAAGGCCAGGGTAGCTCAAAGGAGAGGTGTGAATTTCAAAAGTAATGAACATGCAACAAAAAGGGAGAGACGTTTGAGCATTAGGAAGTGTTTAAACTATTGGAGCATAGCTTTCTTGGATGCAGATCACTGGGACTTACATATAGGAGCTTACAGAACTATTATATAGGCTCAGAGAGAGAGCAAGAGAAAAACTCTACATTGGAACGATAGAACTTTATACATATATTTAACTATATACATAAAATACAGAAATATATCATATTATATTATATTATATTATATTATATTATATTATATTATATTGTTATATTATGTTATATTATATCCTATTCATATTTGGAGTCTATAGAACTTCTTGCATGTTATTTTTCCCCTACCAGCATGGATCAAAAAGCAGGAATAATGACATTTAGGGAAATACAAAAGCAGACATTGACATATTGGTATTTTCCCCAGAAAAGCCCAGTGTGTACCTGCCATGGCCCTGTGATCTTTGGAGAGGGATGCTGGGACTTCTCTGGTGTGCAGAGGTGCAGAATGCCCAGGGCCACTCTGGCAGCCTTGGTACCCTGCAGAGCACTCCTCAAATCCTCTGCTCATGGGGAGGGTAACCCAAATTGGAGCCATGCTGAGGGATTAGCCTCACTGAGCCTTCCAAAACATGTCCCCAGCCTCCTCAATTGTCTGGCAGTGGGGCAGTGGGTTTGCTGTGTGGGAGCAATCCTGCCTCGTCCTCTGGGGTCAGGGCTCCACCGCCATCTCTCCACAGCTTTGCAGTCTCAGCCGACTGAGCGTGAGGCAGCGCTGCCCAGGGACAGCAGTGGCCCTGCTCGCCGTCCCCAGAGCAAATGAGACCCGTCTGGCCCTGTCTTTGAGTGTGCACTGCGGGGCTGCTGCCCTCGGACACGGCCAGGGCACGGGGCTGGCAGCGGGGTGAGTCTCTGTCCCCTGCTCAGCCACCGACTCCCTCTTGAGCTGTGGGTGACCTACACCATGCAGGGCTGTCAAAAGCAAGGACACAAGTCCCACGGAGTCCCAAAGTGCCTTTAAAACGCATTCTTTAACCTCTGGAAATGGTTTCCTTGCATGTGCAATGGAGACAATAAACACCTGAGATGAAACGGCAGCTTTACTCTGCTAAGATAAAGGGGGTTTGCTCTTTCCCTGGACTCATTCAGTACAAGTGGATGGGTCTGGAGGCTGAGCTGCTGGCAGGGAGGGCTCACCAGCCCCAGAAAGTAGCAAGGTCCTTTTTCAAGTTGGAGAAAAGCAGCTTAGAGGAAATATAAATTGTACTGAGTGAGGAGGACTTGAAAGCAGGGAGGGCTTCTCAGATGGGGAGCCAGGGAAAATGATGGAGGGAACGTAAGAATGACAAAGCATGTCGTTGCAGTGGAGTGCAAGATGATTTGCTTTAGCTCATTAAATACTGCAATAAAATATTAATAGTTATTGTCCCTCTATTTTTTGTAATTATCCTTGCAAAGAAGGATCTGCTGCAAGTCACTAATGTATTCCCAGCAGCGGGTTGCTTTTTAATACGGTGATGGCAGTCAGGGGTGAGGAGCGGGGGGGAATGAAAGTGTTTATGTGTGGCCAGAAAATAGTTGTATGATCAGGGTCATTAAAGAACCGACGATGTCTACAGAGGGAGAGACAGAACAAGGGGAAGAGAAGGCTGCGGGGAGAGGAAGAAGGGTGCAGGTCAACCCAGGAGCACTCAAGAAAGAATGAGATTTGAGGACAATCTGATGTCTGCATCCTACCTAATCCCGAGGAAGAAATTTGTGCTGTGACTGTGCAGCCCAGTGTGCCTGGGTGTTTGCTGGTGAATGTGATGATTTCTCCACCTGATCAAGCTGATGCAGCTCTGAAGGACCCTGGAAGTGACAAGCTCCTGCTGCAGGTGCTGAGGTGCTCTGTGGGTGAACCCAGGTACATGGAAGGAAGACCTCAGGGTGCTGCATGACCTTGGAGGGTCCCTTCCATCACAGCCCTCTGCAAGGCAGACCTGGTGCATAATAGCTGTGCCCTTGCCTTTCAATGTCCCTTTTCCTGTGCCTGTCCCTCAGGCTGTCCTTGCTCTGGTCAGTGCCATAGCTTGTGCTGTCACTTCCAGGTTCTTGGACTTCAGGATCTCTAAGGGGTCAGAGGACCCTTTGCAGGAGTTTCATCTGAGCAAACACCCTGTGAAAGGTCCCCAGGGTGGCTGGGGACCAAGATGATAACTGGTAGGTCAGACACCATCTGTGGTGCTAACAGGCTCTGGCAGAAAGCTTCAAAAAGTGAGGTGAATGTCTCCTGCCAGCAGCAAAGAACCCCTCTAAGGCTTGAGGCTTCTGCAGCAACACCAACATCCCATCCCACTGTGCTCAGGCCAGGAGAGACCTCACTGTGTTTCCATCTCTGGTTCCTGCTGCATTGGCACAGTGGGATGCCCTGTGTTTGCTGAGCTTGGGCAAAGCTATTGGCTGAAACACATCACACGGTGCAGATGGGTCTTTTCCAGCTGGGGACAGCCCATGGTGTCTGGGGTGGGTGAGCAAAGGCCAAATCCCAGCAAAGGGTTCCTGTGAGACCAAGCTTGTGATCACCATGATGTGGCTTGGAAAGCCTCAGCTGGAGGAGACAGAACAGACTCTGCCATCAGAGGTGGAGAGAGAAGGGATCGGGCATCCTCGGGCTCCTGGCCCTGGGCAGGAAAAGCCCAGGAATGCAGATGCTGGTTGGTAGCATGAGCAGCAGCAGCAGGACAGTGCCATGAACCCACCCCAGGGAGCAAAGCCTATCCTAGGGATCCACCCATCTGTCTGTCCAGGCAAGTTGAGGGCTGGGCAGCCACATCCATGATGCTCCTGCTTCCCAAGCTGGAGGAGAGACCAGGTCTTAGCCCCTCTCACAGCCCATCAGCTGACCCTTGGAAGAGAAACGGTGCTGACAGGTATCTAAGCAAGGCAGAATTAAGGGAAATGATAATAAATGTAGATGGTCAGGTGGGGGAATGAAATGATCCATCTTTTGCATGTTAGTCAAGAGGTGCTCACAGGCTCCCCCCCTCCCCGCTCCCATTCAATCAGGGCCTGTCAGACCTCCAGCAGGTTGGCATTTTTGTGAAGAATCTCTCAGCTAAAAATTGTTGTCATTCCTATTTCCTTGTTATCAGTTGGCGGCACCTCGGCGGAGCCCGGAGATTAACGCAGAATCGCCGGGCGAGCATCCATTCCCAAAGAGCCCTATCCATTACACCGAGCTCGGCGGGTCCCTCCCGCCTCACCTCCCACATTCATCATCTTTAACGCTGACAGCCCAGCGCAGGCCTTTCAAATTTATCTCGCCGCGTCCCGGGCAGGCTCTATCCGTCAAACTGCACGAGAGGGAGCGAGCAGAGCACCATCTCCTCTCCCCTGTACATCGGGGAGGGAGAGGGGGGGAAAACAACCTGCCCGTGTGAGGGACTCGGTAAAAGATTGGTCCGAGATACACAATTAATCATGGCTCGCATCAATTTGCTTGATTTACTCCCTGGAGGGAGAAGGGGCGTAAACACGGCATGTGCAGAGGCAGTGTGGAAACATAATGTGTCTGTCTATAGGAAAAACATTAACACATCATCCCCGTTGTGGGTGATTGATGGGGGAACGGGACAGGGACAGCCCAGAGCTGGCAGAGTGACAGAGAGCCAGGAGCTTGCCAGAAAGATGGACCCAATGGCGATGAACCTCAGGGGCCACCGGTCAGGGCAGGTGGCACTCGGCACATCTGACCCACCTTGTACTTCCCTTCCAGTGCTCTTCCCGAGGTGGCAGCCCATTCCAGGTATCTCCCCTGACACTGCGAGCCTCTGGGTGGGAAGGGAAGCTTCCAGCCGTTCTCCATGTGCAAGGCAGGTGCTTCAAGGTACAGATGTGTGAAATGTCCCCATCTTCAGGGTGATGCAGAATCCCAAGCAATACAGCTTTTGCACATAAAAATTTCCAAGGCATATTTCGTCTTCGCTAACATGTTCTAAATAGGTGTCCATGCAGCTCACCCTGCCTTACCCTTCCTGAATTCTTCCTGTAAATAACATGTTTTGCCTGTTCCTGGAGGTGGATGCATTTCAGGATGAGATCCAAATGTGCAGAGCACTCTTGTGACGCCCTTCAGTAGCCTTCAGGGCAGGAGATGCTGTAGCAATGAAAGATGCTATTATTATTAGATCCCAAGCACTGGGTTGTGCCATCCCTTGATGGCTCTGGCGAAGAGGCTGACTTTTATGGAGAAAGTTACTGCTGTATTTACAATCCAAACCTCCTTGTAACCAGCCGCAGGGTGGAGGAGGAAATGCAGAGAGAGCGTGCGATGATTTAGTGTGTCCTTCTCGCGTGCCTTTCAGCCAAGGAGCCTTCTCCCTCCTTCACCAGCCCACACTTGGCAGGGCTCTGGCTCTGTGATCACACCCCCATGGACAAGGGGAGCGGGAGGAGAGGTTTTACCAAGGTGAGAATGGGGGGCCAGGAACCTGGAGACTCAAGTCTCAGACTTGTGTCTTCCTTGGTGAAATCTCTGTGTAAATAAATGGTTCCCAGACCTCATTGAGCCAGGTACTGCATTTCCCACTAGTTTTCAGGAAGGTTATTGTGTTTGGAGGTGGATATGGGGGTTCATGAGAGCTCACTGCCACCAAGGAAATCTGTACCTGATATGTGTAGGGAATAACCAAGGTGGTAGGAGTACAGGAATATTGAGAAAGCAACCCTCAGTGTGAGGGTTGTGCAGGATGAGCTGATGCAGTTTACCAGTTCTTAACACCCAGACAGACATGTTTCCCCAGGCAATTTGCAGACCATGGGCCGTTCCTACACTCAGCACCATTTCTGCTATGAGCTGCAAATGCTTCCACATTTTCTCCCTGGTAAGCTCCCTAGTAAGCAGTGATGTTGGACAGGTTCACTCCTCCCCAACAATGTGTGGCTCTTGGTTGGGACCTTCCTTCAGGTGCACCTGTCATTTGGGATCTGAATAAGCATCAATATTCACATATATGTTTCTTAACATGCCTAAGATGGGATTAAAAGCTGGTCCGCCAGCTCTTCCACTGCCTTACTGCATGGGGTTGCCTTTAGCTGCACCCCAGAATTTCCACCTGGGAGGAAAAGATGCTAACACAGGGAGATCTGTCATCCATAGACCACTGGAAAGTGCTTTGTAAGTCAAAAATGGGTTAAACAGGTGTAGTCTGCCTGAAATGAAACATGGAGCTCTGTGGAATGATTTGAGTATCCAAATAGACTGTCCATTAATTGCCTTCCTGTTTGCAGGTCCTTAGGAGAAAAGCCTACTGTGCTACTGTCCTGTCTGTCAGTCCAAGTTTCAGTACAGTGCTTCATACTGTTCCTATTTCTGATTCATGGAGTATGAATTAAATTCTGAAAATTAACACTCCTGCTGAGGGCTACTCCCATCCTCAGGAAAATTCCCATCTGTTCTCTATGATGTGCAGCACCAGCCCACACCTGTGTGCCTGATACACCCAAGAGCATCCCTCCTAGGAGCAGTTGCTATCCCCAAAGCAGCCAGGATGAGCTCAGGCAGGA
This sequence comes from Picathartes gymnocephalus, assembly GCA_013390045.1. NCBI lineage: Eukaryota > Metazoa > Chordata > Aves > Passeriformes > Picathartidae > Picathartes > Picathartes gymnocephalus. The sequence continues at coordinate 77,962 of WEKY01022432.1, read as the reverse complement.
CCAGCTCCATGACCCACATTTCTGGGGTTGCTTATGTTTTAAATTTATCAGATTAATTTAGTTTTGTTCTTCCCTGATTTAGTTGCATCCGAAGAGGGGTTTTGTTTCATTTTATCTTGTGGAAATTACTCGTAATTTTGTAGTGGCTGTTTAATATATATATATATATATGTATGTATATGCTGGATTTTACAGCCCATTTTTATCACCTTTTTATTATCTTGGGTCAAAAGCTTTACTGGGTTGCATTCAGGGAATTATGCAAACTAAGAGAAAATACCATAGCAAAACTATAGATTTTCTCATTAAACTCTGCTTGGACATGTAGTTATTGTAGTAAAACTCTAGTAACTATTACAGGCCCTAATATAAAATTATAGTTTGACACCTCAGCGTGATTGGCCTTGCACTGCGGTTAACTTAACCCTTTCCATCCCTTGCCTGCTCACACTAAAGGCTTTTGTTGGAAGCTGGCAAGCTGGACTCAGTGGGCAAGCTGGGGTGGCTGTTTGAGGGCTTACCCTGGGGCTGCACCCACAACTCCTCTGTGGTCCAGTTCCAGCAGCTCCAGAGCGGCTTTGTCTGAGCTGTCAAAAAACCTCACTCCGGCAAGAATTGAGAGAGAAATGATGGTTGAATAAGGGAGGATCTTGCAAGTCCAGTTGCGTGAAGTCCAGCAAGGATATAGGAGTTTGCTGGAGTTTGCAGCAGTTTCTTATACTGGAAATAGCTTTGTTCCTCCACCCAAGGACTGTGTAATTCTCCCTGCTCTGTGCACAGTAGATTTAAGGAGCAATAAGCATATTCAGTGACTTAATTATCTCAGATGAGATTTTCTTCTCAATTACACTCAAGTAAATCTGAAGTGATTCCATTCAAGTGGATGGTCTTAGTCCACCCTTTTAAAAAGTGAAATCACATAAAACATTGTCCATGCATGTTAGCAAATCTCCACACCTTTGCTGTATCACTGCAGCAATGGTGTGAGGTTTTGTGACCATCTGACGCAGTGACAGCCTGTGTTTAAAACAGCTTGGATGGTCCGGCAGGGATGGGGACTATTTCCTTCTGATTGCCTGATTAACATTTTAAAACCATGTTGATAATAACCTGGGGTAGTGTGACAGTTCAGCAACTTCATTCGAGGGAAACACTTAATCATATTTATTATGTAAACACAGCTTGCCATGCCCCCATTAAATTATTAAAAGTACCATTAACATATTTACATATAAATCTTATAGCAATTGATGGAAATGGCTCCAAGAACCTTGCGTTAGCTCCCTTTTTATAATGGATTCTCTCTTGCAAATACCCGTTTATTAAAGAGACAAAATATTAATTTTTTGTTAAACGTTCATGTCAAAAATGTCACCTTTGCAGTTTTGCAAATTGCCATTTATGCAAAACCTACTGGTTGATATTTTCCTGTCTTAAAAATGGCCTGTTTAAAAATATTGCTTCAATAGGAGCAATTAAGGAGAAAAAGAATAAAGATACTTCAGTGATCTGGGCAAGTTTTTTGCATTTTCTTTAGTGATAAAATTGATAAGTTGAGCAAGACAAAATCAGAGATTTGTTCCATGACTCCACACGTCGAGGTACCCTAAAATGCCCTCAATCTCAATGCTGCCTGGAGCTTAACCACTGAGCAAAACATACACAGTTCCTGCAGTATCCTGAAGGAAATAGGCAGCATGAGGGCAACAGAAGAAAGAGCATAGAGGGTACAAAGGATTTACTGGACAGGATAAAGAGAAGAGGTTGGAGGGTAGGTTAGTCCTTCTCTGGTTTCGCCTCCAAATTCTGCATCTTTCTTAATCAGCCCTGCTCTGCTAATAAGCCTAATTAGGCTATATACTGTAATTCCTTAATGCCTTCCAGGTAGCAGTATCCAAGGGTGATTCATTCTAAGGACTGCCAACTTTCACAAGTTTATCACAAGACTCTCAGGATATTTTTTTTTTGTTTTTTTTTTGGGGTTTTTTTGGGTTTTTTTTTTGGTTTTTTTTTTTTTTTTGTTGTTTTTTTTTGTTTTTTTTGTTTTGCTTCTTAAAGTTTCAGCCTCTGCAATCAAATGGTGGTATAAGAATCTCAGTTTTCCTTTAAATAAATGGAAAATGCACACTTCGAGCCCTGCGGTCAGGGCAGAAAGCTTGAGTATGCACTGTGCGCCTGATCCTTAAAGAATGGAAACCAGACAGCAAAGACAAAGATAACCGCAGGGTGGTGGAGTTGTAGGATAATTTAGGTTGAAAGAGGCCTAAGGAGGTCACAGTACACTTAATTTCTGGTGTATCTCATATTTAAATGGCAGCTTCTATTAGTGTTTTTAGTATTAAAAATAGTAAGGCACCGTTTTGTGTGAACTGTGTATTCTATACATCTCCATATGGCAAAGTATAAACCTCCTCAGAGAGCCCAGCTGCCCCTTGCCCCTCGGGCACTCCCACAGACATCCCACACTGGCAGTTCTGAGCTGAGCAGGGAGGGATAAAATCAGTTTGCTGGGAAGGAGCCATAACTGCCTGAGCTGGGACCTGCTGGGGACCCAGCAAGGGGCTCCTGTTGCAGCTCAGGACGCATGACCTTGGCAGGTTGTGTCTCCCTTCCACACCACCCTTCTCCCCACATGAATACAGGGCTGAGGAAGGCGCTTTCCCTTCTGGAGAATTATTGGAGAATTAGACCTTATTATGGTAATGCAGAAGCCGAAGAAAGACGGACGAAGCATTACAAAGGATTTTTTTCCCTTTCTCAATTAAATGAATGTTCTCCTAACCCATCGTGCCCAGCCCTCGTGTGTGCTGTTACAATTGTCTCTAAAAACTCTGTCTGATTTTTCAAGCAATTTCTCACGAAACAGGCACTTTCAGAAAAATCATAAGAAAGCAATCGTTTCAAATTGGTCATTTGGGACTCAAATTACTAATCTAATACATTTTTTATTGAGGGTTCCTGAAAGGTTCCATAAAACACAGTCTTTGAAGCTGCCCAAACTTGCCAGCCTCCCAGTTTGACAAATCGAATCCAACAATCCACTTTGCAGCTCAGGTTTAGGGCTCGGGAAGCTGCCACCGAAATAGCAGCGTTTATATTTCTCCATCAATAGTGCCTATCTGGCCAGATTTTTAAATTCCCTGGGGTGCTGTGTTGATTTTCTTTTGGCTGTGCTGGATTTTTGTGTCTGTGTCCAAGCTGCATTGCACAAATTGGGGATATTTGTGGGGGAGGTTGACCTGGAATCTGCTGCTGAGCATTGTCTCTGTTCCAGCTCCAAAGAGCAAGTGGGACAGAAGTTGACCCAGGCAAGGAGAAAAAGTGGGAGCCAGAGACTGACTTATATTGTATTTTGTTGGGTTTTTTATTATTTTTAATGTTATTTATGTTTTTCTTGAGGGACCCCTTTATCAGTAGAGCACTGTGCACAGTCCCATTGAGCTCAAAGGCTGAACAGAGAAAGAAACTAAAACATGGAACTTACATGGAATTCTGGTATTTCTAGGAAAGAGGACTTAAAGCATGGGAAAATTATTGAGATCAAACAGGCAATCTCTGGTCCTACGTGCCTGTGTCATATCACAGCCACAAGACCATACTTGCCTCCTTGCAGCAGTTTTTTGGGAAATGGGGGTAGTGCTGACCCACTGCCCAGTGGCCACTCATGGTTACAAAGTATCAACCTCCTCACACACAAGGCATTAATCAAACATATGTTAATTATTATTTTGGCAGATGCTGAGGGCATCTGAGTGCCGCCTTGAGGTACAACCCAAAAAAAAGAACCTCTCTGATCAGGTCTAATAAAATCCAAAATAAAACTCTATGGGTTGACAGCCAGCTCCTTCTTGAAGCTGGAGAGACAGCATCCAGCAAGAAAAATCCAATGGTGCAAGGCCAACACCAGCTCAGCCTGCCAAGAGCCCAACCAAAATTGCTTTTCCCCTTGAAGGTCTGGTGGCAGTTTTTCTTTTGCAAGATCTGCCAGTTGGGAGCAAGGCAGAAATGTGGTTTTGGGGAGGATTTTCAAGCAGTGTCTGCTTCTTGGTTTGGCCAGCACAAGAGTGCAGAAGGGTGAGAGGAGTAGTGGGATAGCTCAAGAGAAATACAGAAAAAACTGCTTGGCTTCAGGCAGAGATGGGGATATAGAGTTTGGGAAGAGAGGCATTACCTCTGCCTGCACCTCAGCACCCGAAAAAGCACAAGGCTCATGGAGCAGGGGTTAGTGCAGCACTGATACTTCGACCTGGCATCTTGGTCTGAATTTCCCCCTCTGAGAGGAGCCATGCAAGCAGGAAAGGGGGCTTCTCTGCCAATCCCACTGCACCCAGACTAGTCCTCGCCTTGCAGCCCTCAGCAAGGAGGCCTCTGGCTGTGTGGCTCCCTTGGTGCCGATGGGGCCAGCTCACTGCTGACACACTCCCCTCTAATGCCTCCAAGGGGGCCTGTTACTATTTATTGGGTTAGCATATAGTTTTCTGCTGCCATTACAGTTTTACTGTGGGATAATGCACAATGTGTAGTCAAAAAGTAGAGCAGGAGTTGCTTTCAAGCCAAACATGATTGTTTTGGGTATCAACTGGGACTGCATTGCACAGGAGGCTGTTTACAGCTGACTCTGCCTGTGGTGGTTGCCCATGGGTGATGGTTGCCCTTCCAGCCCATCCTTGCCTGCAGCTTTTCGAGGAGTTTGACACCAGGATCCTGCCCTCATGCAAGTAGGGTGCATTTCCTTTCAGTCTGCTCAACCTGTTTTTAGGCTTGTGTGAGCAGCAGGATGCCACGTTTCCATCACAGGGGGTGCATGACTGGCATGGTTTTAAGCCCAGCTGGAGATAAAACAACACGCACCACCCTTTCCCTGCCACTCGAGTGGAATGTGGAGGAGAATCAAAGTAAAACTTGTATGTTGAGATAAGAATAGTTCAGTAATTGAAAATAAAGTAAGATGCAATAATAATGGTAAATAATAATAATAATGATGATAGTAAAAGGGGAAAAAACAAATGATACACAATGCAATTGCTCACCACCAACTGACTAATGCCAGACCCCTCTTCCCAAATCCAGATCGGCCACACTTCCAGGTAACTCCCCCCAGTTTATATACTGGGCATGGCATTCTATGGTGTGAATTATCCCTTTGGTTAGTTCAGGATATCTGTCAGTTATTCATCCTCCCAGTTTCTTTTGCATACCACTTCGCTAGCAGAGCATGAGACAAAGGGGGAAAAAAGTCCTTGACTTAGGATAAACACAACTGTCCAAAAAACCAAAACATCAGTATGTCATCAACACCATTCTCATTCCAAATCCAAAACACAGCACTGTAACAGCTAAAAGAATAGAAATTAACTCTACCCCAGCTGAAACCAGGACAATGCCCCACGGGCAGGAGCAGTGGGCGGCTGTGATGGAATATCTCCCGGCCCACTGCTCCACAGACTTGGATGTCCAGAGGAGCAGAGGTGCCAAGTCCTTATCTGGCTTTTGTACTCTTGAAGTCCATGATGCTGCTTTGGATTTGCACCCATGGAAGCGGGATGGGAACTTGGCCTGGGTCTCAATGCTGTCGTAATGTTGACGGAGCCTTTGGACTCACCGCCAGGTCTTTAGCTGGAGTGGGGGATGCAGTGGAGGAGAGGAGGGGTGAGGCTCAGGGCAAAGGGAAGACAGACCTGTTCTTTGTGGCCTCCAGGATAATAAGTGACAGCTACAGTGACTGCCCATGTTGGGAGGGAACAGCGAGGGTCTGAGCAGGTCAGGACTCAGAAAGAACAAGAAACCTGGACTGTCAGTTCCTTTCACATGCTCCTCCACATCCCCTCAATCTAGCAAAGACATTTCCTCGTTCATCAGCCAAGGCAGCCTCGGCTATGGAGGTGAGGTTGTCCCTGTGCCCAAAAGCTGTGCCTGTGCAGGTCAGGACAGTGTGTGAAACACCAGATCCCAGCAGCAGATTTAGGAGGCTGAAGCATCAGGATGTGTCCCCACTTTGTGCTGAGCGTCTCTCTCTGGGGAGGGAAGGCTCTTAGGGCAGATTTCACCTTGTGCTGAAGGGTCAGCAAAAGACTCCCGTGCCACTTAAATCCCACTTAAGTACTTTGCACTGGGGTGAAATTAACTCTCTCCACAGAGTAAGCCATCAAGAAAAACTGATCTAAAAATCTACGCTGGGCCACAACCGAGCCACGCTTCTATTAGCAGGTAAAAAAATATTTCCCATCCTTAGAGTTAAATGAGCCAATAGTTCAATCACAGAGCGAAAAACGGCAATAGAGACAGGGATGCTGAGTGCCTCAGGTATTGGGAATCTATGCTAGGAATCACAATAAGCAGGACTCGCCCATGTTCTCTGTGTTTAGCAGCAGTGTTATTCAACAATCTGTTTGCAAATGCTATCTTCCAAAGTCCTTTTTCCCCCCCTCGTTAACGTTGCAGCGATAATAGGGCGATTACAGTGCAATAAGCTAAACACAATCCATTAGTGGCATCACAGCCATTTTTAGATCTTGAGAAAAAAAATCAAAGCTGTTTAAGTTTTCTTATTATGCACATTAAAAGGCAGGCAGCAGGATCTGATCAAAGACACTACCACCCCTGTGCTCCCCCCACCCACCTCCTGTCCCTGCATCTTGCCCCCCCTCTATTCATTAGTGGTCACAGCTGTGCACTCGGCCAATTACTTGGGAATAATAAGTACATTTTGCAGTAAATTAAATATTAATTAGTCCTTGGCAGGTTGTTTTGGGGTTTTTTTCTTCATTTCCCTTCCTCCACCTGAAAACAGTGGAAGGGATGTGACACTGTTATCGCCTGTGTCGGCATGTGGGTGAGAGTGGGGGAGGCTCTCCTCCATCCCTGTGCTTCTTCTCCTCCAAGCTGGCTTGCAGCAAGGTATTTTCTGCTCTTCCTAGAGGGTTCACTGCTGCTAGACCAGGATTTGCAAACACATCCTCAGCTTGGATGGTACCTTTTTCCAACCTGGGTATATCCCACTTCTGCCTTGCTTCCCATCTTGCATGCTCCACTTGGGCACTCAGCTCTCCAGGCAGAGCGTCATCCCTGATTGCTTGTGATGTGCATGTGAGGCCTCATCCTGCCCTGCTCCTGCACAGCAGGACCCCAACCCAAACAGTGTGTGTTGTGCCCAGTGATGAGGCAGAAGAGTAGTCCCTGGCCAGGGGTCCAGTGGGTCCACCCAGGACTCTAGGGACAGAATGACCTAGTTTTGATTTCTCTAATCCCCTAGAAGTCAGACTGCCTTGAGCAAGTGCAGACAGTAGTCAGGTGAAGCCCAGACCAGATCCCAAGCAAAGATCTGCTGGGACGAGTGGTTCCATAAAGTGAGCCAGGTGAGCTAATTTTGATGTTATCAACAGATCAACATGTATTACAGTTTAAAGAGTGAATACAGTGGAAAGAAAAAGTGGATGAAAAGGCAGCTAAGCTCTGCATAGGAGGGATGAGAGCCTGCCGTGGAGGGAAGACCTGTCCTTGCTCTGGAGCACCCCAGGAGCACTGCAGAGGCTGGCACAGGAGTCCCTGGGAATCCTCAGCAGTCAGAACAGGAGGGGCAGATGCTCTGGTGGCTCACCCTTTCCCTGCTGGTGTACTCCAATTGGAGCTGCTGTCCCTGTCACCTGGCCTGTGCCTCCCTAAAGTGCAGCATTACCTTTGCTGCCTGCGGACAGACAGGAGGCTGGAAACAAGGAGATGGAGTCTTAGCATCCGACTCACCACCCATCCTTCCTCCTTGACACCAATGCCAGTGTGAGCAGAGGAGAGGGCATTTTGTGCTCCTTTTCCTTACAAATCCATTACCAAGAGTTTCTGGAGCAGAATGAGCTATGTTAGCAACGGCAGAGTAATCTGTGCCTGTTGGAAGATCCCAAGGTAAAAGGTTCCACTTGTTCAGCTCTTGGATTTACACTTTACTAAACAGCTCTGTGGGCTGCCTTGTGATGCACCGTGCACGACTTCGCCCCTTGTTGCTCTTGAGTGCAATTAAGTTGCGGGGTTTTTTTAAATGCAGCTTGACAATATGCAGGTTAGGTTTGTATTTTATTTACAGCTTTTACTTGGGGACCAATAAAACCCCAGCTGGCTAATGTGAGATCTAAAACTTGCATCTCACTCTTTGCCTTGGATATCTTTTCTATGGTAAACTATTTATTTGCATTTCATCTTGCACGAGCTTCTCTTTCCATGCTGAGAAGCCAAGAGCTCCAGGGGCTCTTTGAAGACTATTTGCTATAGGATAGCAACTGGAATTCTCTTTAAACATCCGTGCCTGCTTTGTCCTATTACTGGCCTCTTGGTGTCAACACGCAGTTTTGTGCGAGTTTCCTGTGCAAAGCTAACATTTGCTCGTTCCCTTGGCAATTGTGCCTCCAGATCCCTCTTGTTTTAGCATATCCTGTCGTTTATTCTTGCAGGAATGAGCAGCAGTAACTCCACGTGCCAAATCAGAGGCGACATCAAGGCCTCTTTAAAAAGGAAGATTTAACTGGGTTGGGAATGACTGCTGTGCTGCTCGGGTAGGAGGAATGTGTTGTGTGACCTACGTGTCCAGTCAAAATGGTCCACATTTGGATTGCAAGTATGTGGTCCCCCTATCTCTGAGCTCCAGGCGCCCATCACACAATTAAAGTGCAACAAAATCTTCTTGCAAAATCCCAGTGCATTTCACTGTTGGGCCGTCAGACATTTCCACCTACGAGCATCCCCCGGACACTGACCCTGGCATGCCAGCAGAATACATGTGAAGGGTGAGATGGCATCAGACTAGTGACACAAATCATGCTAAAAATGCCGAATAGCTGCGTTTACATGCATTCACAACCCAAGGGTCATGCTCTTGCCATAAAAAGGGAGATGAACTCTGGTGAGATGGGAGTGATGCTCCCAAGGATGTCTCTGGGAGGGAAAGATCAAGCACTGTTGCTCATAATGGCATTGGCTGCTAAAACAGTCAAAATAATCAGGGGGTGGGGAGGATGCTGAGGGGACAGATGCAGCTGGGTGATGAGTGCCCATTGTGTGCTGGTGCATCTGCCCAGTGATACTCCAATGTGCCCAATTCTCCCTGGGATGTTACAGGGCTTCAGTGCACATACCCCAGCATCCGGCCCCGCTTTAAACCCCAGCAGTGGTTTCTGTTACATGGATCAAAAAGGCCAGCACAAGCTCTATGAAGACACAGAAGGGAAAACATTTTCTTTCTCGATAGTGTTATTTCTTCACTCCTTCTGTTTCCCTTTCTGCCATCTCATGACTCTCTGAATTCATGAGAGCTCTTCCTCAAGGTGAAATGAAGGCTCTGGGCTGCATTTGGTAGTGCCGACGACAGGGGATGAGGGTCAGGGAGGGTTAAGCAGGGAGGGGGCAGTGCAACAAGGCGGCCTGATCTAGTGATTAAACAAAGGGATTCAGCCAACATGTGTAAAATTAAGTGATCAAGAGTTGATTACAGAGTGCATTGATTGTGTACTGATGGATTAAACAGAGTCGTGCTCGGGATGCGATTTTCCGAGCCGGGCACGAAAAGCGCAGGCAATTGACGTGTTGGCCAGAAGGACCTGCTTCTCCCAATCCCTGGCTTTTATACATTCTCCGGATAAATCTGCAGAGAGGCCCGTGGAATTATAATCGATTATCCATTTCTCAAAGTCACTTAAGGGCCCTGAGCTACAAGCTAAAGTGCCGGTGCTGCGAAGAGGCATTGGGTATGCGCCGGCATGTGCCGGTGCTGGCGCGAGGGGAAAATGTGGCAATGACCCTGTGTGCTGCAAGCTGATGAATCTATTTTCTTGTAGGAAATAGTTTTGACAGTTCAATATCTGTGTTTTCGATATGTGCCCCACACATCCCCAGGGGAGGAGAGGAGAGGAGCCAGAATGTGGCAGGGAGGGAGTGGGTGGGAGGCAGGGAAAGACTCTACCCTATCACCCCTTCGAATGATAGGTGTATCAGTATATCACGAACTTAACAGGCTGCCCTCCAAGTCAAGGACATGAGAGCAGCATGGCTGCTTGCAAGTGTCTTCTGCAGGGCCAGGAAGTGGCTGGAGCCCCTCTTGGGGTACCTCGCTGGGCTGTGGCGGGACCTTCAGCATGCCCCAGCCCACTGGCAGTGGGGTAGTTCCTAGGCTGTTGTTTCACTGCCAGTGGTGAAGGCGAAGACCCATTTCCAGGCTGATCCTGTCTCTCAGGATGCAGTCAGGTCCTTTGCCGAGGACTCAAAGGTGCAGGAAGATGGGGCTGAGACAGCTGAGCAGCTGCAGCCTGGTGCAGGATCATCCTACACATTTGACAGGGAGCTGGATGTGATGGTGGAATGAGGCCGGGGGAAAAATCCCTGCAGGTCTCCCCCAGTCCCCATTGCAGGGCTGTCACTCCCACTCTAAACTATATCCCTGTTTCTGCTACAGATGAAGCAATCAAGGCCCAAAACAGGGCCCAAATGTGTCCAGACCTCTGAACCCAGCTCTTGTACAGTCTCCCAGCCAGATCCGAGAATGCTTCTGTGAAAGGTCCACCTTTTCTAGTTCCCACTGCCATTATTGTTTGGCATTTAAAGAAGGTGCTTTGCTCCAGGTCTTTCTATCCCAAGAGCTGATGCAGATCACGGATGGTTAAGGCACACTTCGGCAATGTAGCGACTCAGGTCTTTCTCTCTACCCTCTCCCACCAGGCCAGCAGAAACTCCAGGCTGGGAAACTGCTTCAACCAGGGACAAGAAGTGGCCCTTGTAACAGCGAACAGGGCCAGAGGCCAGGCACATTGGTGAACGTTCCCCACCTACCAGCCCTGGGTACACAGCTTCAGGCATTCCAGGTGGCTGGGGAGGAGGGATGGTGAAGAGGCAGAATCATTCCGCACACTCTGTCTGGCCATGATGCACACATGGCGCAGGAGCTGAGAGAGCCCTGGGGTCTTCTGCCTGGCTGCCCGTGTACTGGGAAGTGTGCTGTGTTCCAGTGCCTCATTTTGCAAGTCCCACTGCAGAAGGACTGGCCACGGGCCATGTAGTCTGCAGAACTGCAGCATGATCCCTGGGTCCCAGTGGTGCTAGGTGGTTTTTCCACAGTCTGGCCAGTCTTGGATGCATGGTATAAAAAGACCCATGGGATGGAGAGCAGCTCAAGGACGGGGGGAAGCAGGTGCATCATGCCCCAGGAGATCCCCTAGGATGGAAGGACAGAGCTGTAGGATTCCCTCAGCAGTGTTTCTGCCGTGCCATGTTCGCTGAAGTCAGGGACCCCTGACTGACACTGGGGAGACCCAGCTGCTCCCTAGGACTTGTATGTTTGGGAGGTGAATCAGTGGATTGGAGGAGACTCCAGTTTCATTCCCAGAGCAGAGGATGGATGGCAGCAAGAAGATCCAGCTCTGTGGTCCTGAGCTTTTCCAGACTCACACTGGCACCCATCAGAGAATCTGGAGCAGAGAAGGGATTGTCTCTGTCCTTGGTCCCTGCTGACCTCATTTGGTCAATCTCCAGCCCAGTGAGGGGTGTGGCTGGGCACTGTAGTGCTTCCTTGGGAGAAGCCTGCATGGGCAGGCTGCCCAGCTGGGAGCTGCGAGAGAGGAGGGCAGGGGTGGAAGCAGTGCAACACCTTCCTTCTCTCACTCTTGGTATTTCTCTACTTTCCTCTTGTGAAACCCGGGGAAGTGTTTCTGCTTAGTTCAGCATCCCCACATGGAGCAGCACCATCAACCTGTCCCAGTCCTCCTCTGCCCCTCTCCCTTCCAGGTCCCTGTGATGCTCTCCCTTTCCAGCTCTCCCCACAGCCTGCGTCCCTCTCATCGAGGATTCATTGTCTTGTCAGCCTCTAGTTAGCCAGCATGCGTACAAATCATAAATTACCCCGCCCGGGCCTCTGCTATGCTTCAGCACAGACAAAAAAATTGCACTCCATCACCGTGTCTCCCGGCTTTTAGTGGTATTGATCAATGCTGCTCCCTTCCCGCCCCCCCCCTTTTCATTTTAACCGAGCCGGTTAAGTGCAGTATCTTATTTTGTGCTGGGACAAATGAAAAGAATATTAGCAAGGGCTGAAATATATCTCTTTTTTATCTCTCTGCTACTTTTTTATTGGATCTTTCTGAGTAGGTGGCTTTCCGCAGGATGACAGCCTCATGACAGGCTCCTCATTAGAGCTGAGACAGTAATTGTGATGCATTTCCCTGCGCGGCCTTTTCACTTCTCCCCCCACTCCTGCCTTTCCTCCTCTCTCCCTTTCCCCTGATTTGTAAAGTGATTGGATGTACAGACTCACTCAGTTTCTTAAATTATTGCCCAGCTCAATCCATCTTCCACTGCCCCACACCAGGCAGCCATGATCTCCGCAGATGGAGAGCCAGGGTCGGATCACAAGGGGTTCCTCACCTTTCCCGCTGCCGGGCTGCCACTCACCATGAGAAACATGGTGCTGGACCCAACGGGATGTGCAACAGCCTCTGAAGAGCCCAGGGTGCTGTTCAAACATGTATTTTTACTGAGTGACCCATGGGATCAACCTCAGCTGGGGTTAACTGCATGGCAGCAGCACTGCACCAGTTTATACTAGTCCTCTCCAGTATCTGGCTTGTCTGGACAGGCAGCTACAAGAACAACTCTTTCTTTGGAAGGAAATCAATATTTTAGCAAGCTTTTCTGCCTCAGATGCCTCTGTAGTTTTTACTCTCAGGATAAGCAGGTGTATTTTCTAAGCTGCTTGGCAGCCTGGGCACCTTAGCAGGCAGTAGTGTCAGGGATCAGGCTCTTGGTGGGGATGCAGCAGGCTGAGTACAGCTCTTCCCTGTGACCCAGTTAGTGCATGGGGTTGTAGAGGTTCCCCTGTCCATCTCTGTCTCTATGTGTTTTATACACCCTAGGTGTATAAAACCAGCTGTCACTCATCCCTGTGCCTCTCTTTGCTGGATTCAAGGCAGGAGTGGTCCTGTGCTGTGCCAAGCACAATCCAAGTCCAGCTTCTGCTCATTCCCTGCAGCATCTTTGTGCTGTGATGTAGGAGCGATTCCTCAAAAACATTTTCTTTCCTGGAAAGGCATTCTTCAGACCTTTGCCACTTCCTGCCTGCACAGACCTCCAAAAGGCACATGCTCCAAGGAAGGGCTGCTCAATGCAGGGACGGTGATTCCTCAGTGGTCTGGATGTGCTTGCTGCTCTGGGGGGTGTTTGCAGAGTTAAGTTGTGCTGTGGATGCTGTCATGGCCAGACAATGAACCCAGCCACAGCACCCAAACCTGGAGTCACCTCACTGCCTATCACTGTCTCTGGCACCTGGATCTGCACTGCCCTGTGCAGAGCAGCTGCAGCAGGGGCCAGATCCAGGGCACCCCGGTCCTGGGCAGCAAGTTGAGGTCTGCATCCCCCAGCCAAGCAGGAGTCTGAGGGATGAGAAGGCCCTGATGGAAGGAAGGGGAGATGTTCTGACCTCAAGTGCAGGTTTTTGGGGCCCTATACCGCTTGGTATCAATCAGCAGGATCCAAGGCAGTGCCCAGCAGGCAGGACACCACCCCATGGGGACAGCCCTGGGACCACACCAGTAAATAACAGGGAGATGGGAGAGCAATGAGCAACATTATTCCTGCTCCCTCACATTATTACCAAAAAATTTTTGCCTCTGCTGTTATTCTGGGGTGCTCTGCACTGACATGTAAACCATCTCTTCCTTGAGCCATCGTTGTCATCTCCCCTCCTTACTAGAAGGGCTCTCTGAGCCTCATCAGTTGTGGCGTGGGCTCGCTAAGAGAAGAGTGAGTGTTTTGCTTTTTCCAAGCTAATATGGGCCTTTCTTTGAATTATTGTTTTTTGAGCTGGAAGGAAAGGAGGCTTGTCACACGAGATACCTGCTATCAGTACACAAATAACAGCAAGCCCATCATCGAATGGAAAATAATCGCCGCGGAAACTGAGTTGCAGAGCAGCCGGGAGGGGTTATTACAGGCGCTGGCAGCGGCGATGCTGTCAAGGAGCCTGTGTCAGCACTTCCATTACCACCCACCTGGTTTCAGCACGGCCCCTGAAGCAGGGCATGGGGCCGCAGGGCCCCAGCATGGGGTCATTTCTATTCAGAAGAGTTTCAGATCAACTGGCTTTGATTGGGTTTAAATGATGGAGTGTTTAAGAGGGAGAGAGCAGAAATAGGAGGGTGAGATGGAGGGAGGCATCTCAAAGAGGGGGAATTTGGTACTCAGAGAAGTGGAAAAGAGTTTGAGGTAGGAGGAATCAGGAGTTGGGACTGAAAAGCTGTCCCTCATGGGAGCAAGCTTCAGATGGTCACAAGGAAGGACAACATGGGGAGACGCAGGTGGCACCGCCTGTGCCACCCACGGCAGCAGTTCCTGGGGAGGCACCTGACTGTGCAAATAAGTCATCCGATGAGCAGTGGAGTTATAAACAATTTATTTCATTCATTTGGCAACTTGCTGAGCTCCCTGTGCAGAGTAAGCCCCCATGCCTTGTAAACTTTGCTCATTGAGTGACTTGAGAGCATTGTTTATTCTGCAGTGTGTAGTGGTGAGGGGCTGTATGCATCCTGTGCTGTCAGGACTGTTGGTGGGCTGGGTTCCTTGGTTTTTTTACTTAAATTCTCTCCAAAATAGTAGTTCGCATTCTGCTTGCGAGGGAAAGCTCTGCCTTCCAAGTGACACGCTCCCACCCTGCAGTGCTGTCAGGGCACAGGTGCAGGGCAGGAGCAGGGGTGACTTCATGGCTCCATGCCTTTTCAATATCATGCTTGTGTCCCTAGAACCTGAGCCCAGCTCCCAGCCTGGAGCCCAGGTCCCATTTCCAACTTCTTTGCAGTGAATCAGACCTTTCTCAAAGGAATTACTGAATGAAGGATCCGGCCCTCTATCCCCAGTGGGATCAGAAGGGTTTGGTCCGGTCCCTACCTGGGCTGGGATCCATTTGCAGATGCCCTCCAAAAGAGCCTGTGGACAAATTCCTCCACACAGGGGTGCATCTGCGCATTGAAGGCTCTGCTCTCAGAGCAGGAAATACTCGGTTTCAACACTTGGAGTTAAACATTTCCGCGGAGCCCAGGAGACCGTGCAAACAGCGGGAGCACCAAGGCTCTGCCTTTTCATCTCTCTGGCACTGGCGAGCGGGGGGTCGGCAGCAAGGGAAGCACGGCAGAGCCGCGGAGGGTAAACACTGGAGCCGAGCCTACCGAGTAACCAGAGAGTGAAGGGGAGAGAGAGGGGCAAAGAAAACAAAAACACAGCTGCCAAAAAACAAAAGCCTGAAAAGAGCCATTCAGTGTCTCCCAGGAGCGGGTTTGGCACAGGGCAGGGAAGGACAAGCAGGGAGCAGGCGTAGGTCCCTCCCTCAGGGATACGGGCCCTTTGTTTTGCCCTGGGCAAATCAATGCCCTCTACTCTGTCCAGAGGGGTAAGCACTTACACTCCAGCACGGTCCAGCCACACACGTGATGCAGCATCCTTTGTTTTCTTCTGGATATCAGGATATCTGCTCTGGAGAGGAGAGGTGGGAGGTATGTGTCTCTCTCCACCCTGGCATTCACAAAAAAAGCCTGAGGACTTGCCATGCCCATCCTCTCCCTCTCCGCACAACGCAGCACCCTACACCATGGAGATGGGTACCTCTGCCTGGAGAAAGACACCACAGCGTGGGTGTATGCCAGGCTCTGGGCATGCTGCAGATGGGGACGCTGCTGATTTGGGGAGACGCATCCCAAGAGAAGCCTCTTCTGCACTGCAGGCATGCAGTGGGTTCCACAGACCTGGGGAGGCTTGCGTAGGTGTCCTCCTGGCACGGTAGAGGATCCCTCCTTTCTGCCTGTCACTTGCACTTAGCCCTGCTCCTGTGAAAGTGCAGTTGTCAGCCCCTTGGGCCAGGAGCTGGGGCTCCTTCTGTCTCCTGCTTTGCAATCTGTGCATCAGGGACTTGGCTGTATGTCTGGGTTCCTGCTCTCCTGCCCCTCTGGAAGTCCTTGTTTCAGTGCAAGCACCAGCCTCCTGCACTCACCAGAGCAAGGGGATCTTCTCTGGCTGTCATGGGGATGCAGAGTGACAGATGTCACATCCTTCCTTGGCACAAATTCATCACTGTATGATTGGTGTAGCTGATGGGTAAGGCCACTGCTGCTCATTTCTCCTGCTGGCCTGGGTTGGGGTTGGGAGCAGCCATGCAAGACAGCAAGGCTTCTTCCCATGGCCTGAGATCACTCCTGGTCGCCCAAGCCATTGAAATCCAAAGTCACCTCTTCTTAGGAACATGCACCCCATGAAAGTACCAGAGAACAAGCAGGGCATGAGGACTTGGGTGTGCAGGAGGTTAAAAATCCCACCAGTCTGGTGTACCAGCTGGTCCCCAGCAGGAGACCCTAACTATGCATCCTGATCCAAGGCTGCCAATCCCATTTCTGTGGTCTGGGACAGTCCATCACCTCCTCCAGCAAAGGAACATCTCTGGGCTCCCCACAGAGTAAAGACACGAGAGTGCTCAACCTCTGTTCCACCCTTTGGTGCTGCTGAGAGCATCCCAGCCCCAGCAGCCAAAGCTGTGGATGGCAGGTGATGGGGGCTCATGGGCCCCACGGCGGTGGCCTGGGCCAGGAGTGGGGATGCGGCGCGGTAGGGCAGAGGGCAGCCTGTTTACCCATCCATCTGTACACCCCACAGCGGGGATCCAGCAGGATTTCCTGTCCGCTCAAAGGCTGCCTGTTTATTTTGGGAGGGAGACTCAGACAGCTCCATTGTTTTGCTGTGAAGTTGGGGTTATAAATAGCAGGTGGTCGCGGACGCTCCTGGGTTATTTTGGGCCCCCACTAGACAAAAGTGGAAAAGCTCCAAGAGGAAGGTGGAATTACTGAAATGCCGACCTTTCCCGCAAGGGTCAGCAGGAGCTGGGTGTTTGGGTTCAGGATGGATTCTGGGCATTATTTAAATATGAGGGAAGGAGGAGAGAGATCTTCCAAGTTGCATGGGCTGCATGCTGCCAAAAAACAGTGTGTCCTCCCTGGCAGAAGGGTGGTGGCAATGAGAGGCTGAGGCACCTGGGATGTGCCTGGGAGCATCTGGGAGTGGCCCAAGTCCAGAGGAGAGACCAGCGGGGTTTTCCTCCTGGCTCTGCAAATGGGAGAGTTCCCAGTGGAAAGGGAAGCTGGGAAGGTAGGGAATGCACCATAGCACTGGCCTGCTCCAACTTGGCCCTCATGCCTCAGTTTCTCCCACCTCCTATTGGGATGCTGAAGGAAAAGGCAAGTAATATCCCAGTGATAGCTAGTCCTGCTTCCACCAGGCACATACACTTTGTCCTGCTGGAGGGCAAAGATAAGCCAACGTGACTCTCAAACTTATTTCAGATCCTTTCTCTCGTTAACTGCCTGTGCCAGGCAGTTATACAGGGAGAAGCAGGGACCCAGTAAAGCTGCTCACACCAACATTTTATCCTTTGAGAAGGTCTATTCCTTTAATGGCAATTCATTTAATTGGACTCTGCCATCATTAGGAACCATAAAATGGCACCTTTTGGCTCCTGATTGGAAGGCCACATTGCACACAGCCCCCTCGTATCCAGCATAGGCTGCTTTATTGTGCATTACTGCCTCTTACTCGGGTTGAACCAATTTGATCCATGTCTAATACATAAATAAATAATCCAGCAGGAGGGTTCATGTTGGATGACAACAGGCAGCTATAAAGCACGTTTCTCCCTGCCAGAGCCATCTGAGCCAAGCTCCGCACGCCCTCTCATGAGCAGAGCTGCTAGTACAGCTGGGAGAGGGGGCCTGGGGACCCGCAGGCTTCTCTCTTTTATGGGAACTTCATTGTTTGCTTTAGAGTTTTATTTTATGTTAAATAGATGCTGTATATTCCTTACAGAGGGGGCAATAAAGTTTCTGAGCTGGAAGAAATTGGCTTCAGAGCAGGGAGTGAACCAGGGAGATGTGGCTGGGCAGGAAAGCAGAAGTCAGGCTTGAGAGTAAGGAGAGTGTGAGAAAATGCGTCACTTGCAGATCTGCTCCAGAGACTCAACCTGGCTAGGGATTAGGGTACACAGGCAGTCCCAAATTTCACCCAGGGGTGATAGAGCCCCAGGAGGCCCAGACTCTGGCAGCTGTGGGGGCTGGAGCTGCTGGTGGTGCAGGGAGGACAAGGGGCCCCAGCCCAGTCCTGGGCCAGGGTGAGCAATCCTGGGTGAGGAGCGGGCAGACCTGCTCCCTAGCACATCCACAGCCTCACCCATGGGTTCTCCTCTGCTTCCCAACACTGTGTGCCCATGGAGATTTGCTCTGCCCTTCACAGGGAGGATCATCCTGACCCACCCAACTTCAGGAGTGTCAAGGAGGATGAAGATGGCTCTTTATAATGAGTTAATAGGAACAGTGAGCAGTGTTGTATCATGCATCTACTCCAAGTCATATCACCTGAACCTCAAATGGGAAGCTGGGTTTGCACAGGGTCACTTCCAAAATTGGCTGTTGCTGCTCTCCTTGTAAGACTGGAGGGCCCACAGCCAGGGTTGGGATGCTCTCGTGTCAGTTGCTGTCCCACTGCAGAAGAGAGTCAATCCCTGCCCCAGGGATTGCGGGATAGGGAGAGAATTAGGGCTATACCATGAGAAAATCCCTGGAAAATCCTGCTAGAACAGGAACGAAGGCAGAGCACAGACAATGCTGATGGCAGCTGATCTGAGCTAAAGCTTTTTCCCTTCTTTTCCTTCCCACAGGCAAAAAGAAAGCAACTTTGTTTGACAGCCAGGCTCCGATCTGCCCCATCTGCCAGGTCCTTCTTCGCCCCGGGGAGTTGCAGGAGCACATGGAGCAGGAGCTGGAGAAGCTCACCCAGCTGAACATCAGGTAAGCAGCTCCCTGGGGTTCACCAGCATCCCTGGTGACCTGGCTGGGGCACCTGCATGTGGCAGAGAAGAAGGTGGTACCCACAGCTGCAAGATGTGGGAGATCCAGTGCTATCCAGTGGGGCAGAAACATTTCCTGAGAGCTCACTGCAATGGTAAAGTCAGGCAGAAATTCCTCCTGGAGGTCACAGACATCCCTTTCCCTGGGGACATGTGTTCGGTGAGCAGTTCTCATGCGGCTGACATCCCATGATTGAGCAACCCTACAGCTTTGGTGCACATTGCTCCTCAGCTGCCTTCAGCTCCCTTCTGCTACCCCCAGCGCAAAAAAAGTCACCTATTTAAAAAAAATAATTGCCTTTTAACTGCTAGCAGTTATTTAGGAAATGGCTGCAGCCAAGGGTTGGCAGATCCCTGCCCCTGCCTTAATAAAAGTCAGCAGCCTTGGGAGAGAGCGTGTTTATTTCAATTATTAATGAATTCTCCGGTCATTAAAAGGTGAGGAAAGGAATCAAACTGCCTACTGGAAGCAAAGTTACATCACCAGGTGGTAGGAGAGGAGGGACAGCATGTGGTGTCAGTGTGTGTGTGTGTGTGCACCAGGACGAGGGGTGCACATGGCTGTGCACAGTGTGGAGGATGCAGAATCCATCCCTGCATGGCTTGGATCTTCTTTGATTCAGCAATAGCTGTTGCAGATGGAGGGAGCAGGAGGGAGCTTTAGTTAGAGAAAGAGATCTCCCAAAATGGATTTATGTTGAGATATCCCAAATTCGGCAGCCACACCCTCAGGCTGAGACCCGTGTCCCCAGCGTGTTGCACAGGAAGATACGGAAGGGGGGAAGCAGGGAACAGGCAGCCCATTTATCCCCCGCGACACCAGTCCCCTTGCAAGTGTAATTTATGGTGTAATTTGGGCTGCATCCAACTTAATAAAGGGCCACTGCAAATTAGTGAACAGGTTTAAATGAACAGAAGCAATTAGTGCTCGGAGGAGCCCATCAAAGAAGTTGGGCCAATATCAGAGTGAAACTGAAACTGCAAGCCAGGAGCAGAGGCTGGCTGGCGTGAAACGGTGATGGGAAGGTGGCGTTTAATGGGAAAGGAAAGGAAACCCTAAATCATAAAGCGTGACAAGGGCCATTGTGGGCCAGCTGACAAATGAAAAAGAATGGCATTATTCCTTTAAATAACAGCAGCAGTTAGAGAGGAGACAGCTCTCCCTGGCTTGCCCTCACTTCCCTGGCCTGCTCCACTCGGCCACGCAGGCGGCAAAGAAGAATCAGAGGTCTTTATTAATTATTAAATAACGACTCCCTCCGTGGTGTGATAGATAACATTCAATCTAGGCGATGGATTCAGGCGATGGAGGCTAATCTGTAACACAGCAGCTCCGCATAGGGATGGGCTCTCCCAGTCCTGGAGGGAACCGATGCAGGGGCCAGCGGCAGCAGCAGGCAGGAAGGGCAGGAACAGTGGGCAGGATTAGCAGGCAGTCGGGTTTGAGGAGGTTGAAGTCCCGTGCACTGCCCAGCCCCAGCAGGCAGCTCGCTATATTGGGTTGCTCCGTTTCCCATTCCCCCACCTTTCCTGCCTGGAGAAGCCAGGAGCAAGAACACATCAACAAGAGAAGAGAGAAACTAATAATGATCTCAAATAACCCAATAAACATAAAAATAAAATGTAGGCCTATAAACGTGACGGGCACCAGCAGCCCTGGCCTCTCCCTGCCAATACCGACTTGTTACCGAAATGGCTGAGCAGCTGTTACTTATCAGTCTGATGGGGAGAAGCAAACCAGGGGGCTGCTTTCCAAGGGCTTTTTTTTTTTTCTAATTTAAAGAGGATGCAGCCAATCATGGCTTGTGGTGTTAAGTTTTAATAAACCTCAATGATTTGCAACAAAATCATAAATATCGTGTGCTTGTGGTTAGGAAGGCAGATTCCCTGCTGCCCACTGAGCCTACAGCACTGGAGATTCGGTGGGCACTGGATCAACTCTCTGGAGAAGGGATTTCTCTAGGTGACTACAGGATCTTCTTGCGGCTGAGGTACAAGGAAGCTGTAGGCACCACCTAGATGATGCTACCCATGGTCCCAGAACACCACAAGCAACTCATCCTCTCCAATGAACCCCTTGCTCAGCTGGTGGGAATGGGGTCTGCTATCCCCCAGGCCCTTTTTCCCCCATGGGCAGTACTGATGTGACCATCCTTGCCTCAGGACAGGGACATTACAGGGTCAACCCAGCTGGAGCATCATGCACTGAGGCAGGAGGAGCCATACTGGCAACAGGGCAGCACCCGCCCATGCCTAGGGAGTCCTGTGCACGTACTGGGGACAAAAGCCAGCTGTCGGACCATTAATGGACATCACTCAGGAGGATCCAGTCTGATGTTGGGTCCAGCTTTCCCTTGAAAAATCTTATCTTGAGTGGGAATGAGGTACCTGGGTTTCTAGCTCTGCTGCCTTCTTGGTATGTCTAGTCACCAAAGCATAGGAAGAGACCTGCTTGTGCTCGCCCCATGGCTCCTCCACCCTGTGTGGGTCCAACTGAGCCTTGTGCACAGCTCCACGCAGCAAAGCAGGGCTCTCTGAATGCAAATTTCATTTTGAGCCACTGGCGCTGTTTCAAGAGCCGGCAGCCTCCGAGCCCTTCTTGGTGTTACATATGTAACAGCCTCATTGAACTTGACATGTCAAATTCAGGCCATTTGTGCAAAATCTCCCTTTAATAATACCGTTTCATTTCGCTCAAATGAGACTTGAATGCATGTAAAATGGAAAAGGATATTTAAGCGCTAACATTAGGCAGATGTCTTGCCAGAGGCCGATTGAATATATGAGATTTTGAAGTGCTTAACACGTTTTCGGTGCTCCCTCTTAGAATATGTCACCTGGCTTTCTTTTTTCTCCCCCTTTCCCTCCCCACCTGCCTCCCCTTTAAGTGAAGGGTATAAATTGAAAGAAAACAAAACTACAAGCCTTGGTTTTATGGGGTTTAACTCTTGCCAGGCAAGACTGTTGGTATTCCTCCTCCAAAGAGATATTACCTTGGAGCTTACCTTTGCAGAGCACAGGCTCAAAGCAGCAGAGAGTGGGAGGCAGGTAAGGGGTGGCCCCACGATGTGGATATGGAAGGGATGCTCTCCTTGCTCTGCCTGTACAGTCAGAGAGCAAAAGGTGCCCAGCTGAGCAGCTAAGTGCCACCCAAGGTAAAAATAAGAAATAATAACAGCGACCCTTTGTGTACGCCTATGCCCTGTGCCTCAACCAGGCTGGTTGATGCAGAATAAGTGAATATTTCTGGTTTGTGTGCACGAAGCTGATCTGGATGTGATCCTATCCTCACTCAATATATATTCACTTGTTTTACACCTCATCCATGTTAAAGGCTCGCAGTAAAGCACACTGAAATGTGAAACACTTTCTGGAGCTGTCAGTGGCCCCAGCTTAAAGCTTCAGCTGGTGCTCTGGCTGCAGCTGCATTTCCCCAGCCTAGAAGTACCCGAGAGTGCAGGCGGGCACAGCATTCTAGAGCAGCACCCAGGGGTGTGCCCCAGGACACACACACACATCCCCGTGTGCATTGCTGCGTGTGTCACCCTGCAGGTAAATACTGTGAACAGAGGTGCAGTGGGCAGGGGGACCCTTAATCCCTGCCTGCTCTCCCCAGGCAGTGACCACAGAGCACTGCTGATGGAGGGGAGGCTGGGTGGAGAAGGGCAGGTTTGGGGCTCTGGTTTGAGTTCAGGGTGGGAGGACAGATGAATTTGAGGACAGAAATAAAGGAGGAAGTAAGAGCTGTAGAGCCAGCCTCAGCCGATGCTCCACAATGATTCTTTCTAGAGTTTGGGGAAGAGACATTTATTGGCCATTTAAAAAACCTTAGGAAGTCACATTACAAATATTACAGTTGCTGAGTTCAGCAGTTTGAAGGTTGGGAATGTGCCTTTGGATGAAGTGGTTTTAATAGCATAACAATCTGTTCGTGAACATGCAATGTTTCTTTTAAAAAAATATTGGGCAGGGTGTCTTTTTATTTTGCTGCGTGACAGCTGCCAGATTCTCCCCTGCATTACCAGCAGCAAACCTATGCTTCAGAGCTGAGATTTCACCTCGCCAAAATGGACAAGGTGTATCAATATAGCTGAGGAGTGGTCCAGAGGGTGGGGCAGTGAGGGTGATGATGTTCTCAAAGTGCCTCATGGGTGTGCAAACTCTCTCCTCATTCACTTCTCTTTCTTTTATCGTTTGCAATTAGTAATTAATCTGATCATGTTTGTGTTACAAAGCCCGTGCCCACCTGTTGGCTGCTCCCAGCCCATGCCAGCAGCTCTCATTTCTCCTTGCCATTCTTCTGGGGGTGTGAGGACACATCCCTGCACATCCAGCATCTCAGGAGCTACTGATTTCCGCTAATGACCTTTCTGTGTGTCCAGGAATAATTTCTCTTCTGCTTCTGTGATTACAAAGCATTTCCCCGAGCACAGAGGGCACCGGGGTCTCGCACCTTGGTGCAAATGGAAAGTGCTGCAGGTTGTTTTCTGTGACCTCAAAGATGCTGTCACAAAGAGCCAAATAGTGTCAGGCAAAGAAGGGCGGAGTAAGATGCAGTGGGAAGGCCTGTGTCAAAGCAGGTGAAGTGCCCAGACGGGGGATTTAGCTTGACTTTTGGAGCCAGCTTTGATTCATGTCAGAGGAAAAGAGCCAACCACAGGACTATGGTGCTCCATCTCCCGTAGCAGCATTCAGTGCACCTCTGCCCAGGCTTAAATCTTCCTTTGGGTTCCATCTGAAGCTTCCTCTCCCTTGTTTGCACACGTGCTCTTTTCCTCTCACTGTTCTTAATCCTCTCTTCCTTTGCAGCCAGGGTAGCAGAAAGTGCTTGCTAAGTTCCTGGCACTGCACAGAGCATCCTCACCCTGCTGTGAGGAGCTTCAGCTCCAGGTTTCTTTATGTAGAGAGGCACAGCAGTAGCTCTTCTCAGGGGACCTAGGCAGCTCTGGGCCCAGTGGGGTAAGGAATAAGGAGGAAACTGGCAATATAGCTGGAACACAAAGGCTCTGGAACCTTGGGAGCTAAACTGGTCACAAGGCAAGTTGACTGTTCTTAAGTGATGTCTCCAGACCTATGGAGATGCATCCTGCTTTTCACATCTTTCACAGGTTGCCTTCCCAGTGTTTTGTGGTCTTTCTGATTAAAGTCATGCCATGCTAGCCCCCCAGAGTCTGCACTGGAGACTCCTGCTAATGGACAAGTGGGCAAGCACATCATCCCCGTGGGCCCTGTGTGCCCAAATGATTAAGGGGCTTAGTCTGTTGCTCCTGGTCACAATAAGGACCCAGAGCAGTTTATGAGATGTGGCTCACACCCCTCTCCTGCTCAGGGAACCCTCTGTTTAAATACAGCTGCTCCTCGCACTGCCCCAGGGAACTGTTTGCTCCATTTCTGTGGGATCTGCCGAGCACTGTGTTGTCCCAAAGGACCTTTGGAGGAGACCTTCCCAGGGCCAGCGTGGGTGGCTGCTGTGGGAAGGGCGAGTGCTGCCAGGCCCAGCAGGATAAACAGAGTGTGTAAAACCCGAATTAGCTCTGTTGTCATGTGTCACATCAGGGTCATGGCTCTCGCCTCAGGTCTCCATGATTTATGCCTGGGCACTTTAACTTGATGACCAGGTACTTCCCCAGACTTCTTGTGCAGCAAATGCTGCAGGTCCCCCAGCCTCTCGGTGGGAGAAGTTAGAAATGTTTTTGAGTGAGGAGGGTTTTTTCAACGCTCTGTTGGAATACATGATTCCTTTCCTCGCATGCAGTAGACACCTGCGGGCACTCCAGAGAGGGGAAGGCGCTCTGACCAACAAGTGAGATTGCAAGTAGGCATTGCAACTTCCTGCTCCTCAACTTATCCCTGTCTCTTTTCTTCCTTTTTTTCCCCTCTTCTTTTCCACCTTCTTCTTTTCTTTTCTTCCCTTTCTCCCCCTCTTCTTCCCCCTCCTTCCATCTCTCCCCACCCCCCGGTATCAAGGCGACATCTCCAAGCCAAGTACTTTTAATTTCGCCCGTGGCCCTTGCTGACACGGTGGATATGCACAGCAAGTTAAATTCCCGCCTGATCAATAAAGCAGAAGCAGTGTGTCCGACTGGTCGATATTTTTTTATCTGTCTTCAGCCCAGTCCTGCTGATGACAGCCCCCTGTGCTTCAGCAAAGGCACTCAAGGGCATCGGGCTTTGGCAACACAGCTCTTTTTTTTATTTAAATTAAAAAAAAAAACCCAGATGCCTACAAAAAAAAAAAAAGTTCATGGAGTTTGGCCTTTGCTTAATAACGTTTTATGATTTATCTTATTTTTAATTGAAAAAAATTTGCGAATTAATTGATTTCTGGGACTTGCCAATTAACATTGTAATTGGGTGCATGATAAATTTCGAGGAAGCATCATTTTTCTCCTTCTCCCCCTTGTCACCAAGAAGGGGAATCGCTAGGGCAGCTGCTTCCTATCCATATGACCCCCTCTCTTTCCCGAGGTGCCACTGCCCTCCTCCCCCCTTGCTACTGTATCTTAAAGAAGGAACAAGAAAGCTAATAAAGTCGTGTTATTAGAGTCTCACCAGAGGTGACCCCTCAAGGCATAAATCCAGGCTGGGGAGATGCTGGGGACAGGTACTATTAAGTGCCTGAGCAAGCTTTGCAGGTGGGACTGGGTACCTCTCCTGCAGCACCCTCTCCCTGGCTGTGCCCTCCCAGTGCTCCCCGGGGCTTTCCCAAAGGGCTCTGGCATCCCCCAAGGTGTTCAATCAAGCAGTTAATTGCCTGTGATGTCTCCTCCGTGCTCCTCCTGGGTGCGAGTCCTCCATGATTGTCCTGCAGCCAATGTTCATCAGCAAAAACAGCGGGGACAGGCTGGTGTTTGGGAGCTGCTCTAGGGACACAGAACGGGTTGTTCGCATCCTGTTCTGCCCTGATTCCCTCGGGCAATGAGTCCTGCCCCACAGCAGCAGTGGGACATCCCATGCCACCCACAGCAGAGGTGTTCAGCAAGGAACCTCAGCCCTGGAGTCAGGGGTGTCCAGTTTCAGGCACAGATGCACCTCCAGCTGGGTGGTATCACCGCAAGCTTTCTCCAGCAGTTTGACTCCTGTCAGATTTGAATTAAACTTGCCTGGAAGTGTCAGCTTCTTGGTGATCCCCGAGCAGGGCCAGGACCACCTGCCACCACAAAGCAGCTAACAGGGTCACATCCCTGTGTGGAGTGTGGAGAAGTGGGTGAGCTGGCTGCTGCCAAAATGAGGAGTGAGGACAGCGTGGTGTTGGGGCAGTGAGAACAAGCCACCCTGAGGGACTGAGACAGAGGGTGGAAATACCAAGTAAATGGAAGTGTGCTTTGTGTCCCTAGTGATTCTACTACCCATGCCATGTGCTGGTATGGATCACCTTGCCACAGCCGCCTCAGGTGTCCCATGAATCATCTAAACCCCAGTGAACTTGGATGGGGCTCCACTGTGCCATCCTGCTGCTCCTGCTGCACCCCAGTCTGTGCAGGGAGTGAAGAATGCCAGACCAGGTGGAGGGTCCCAGGTTCTCTGGCAGAGCCACAGCTCTTCCCACCAGCCAGGACACCAGAAAGGCCAGGATCAGTCCAGCTCCAGGTCTGACAGTGCTGATGGCAGGAAAACATGTGGGAATGGAGAGAAATTTATGAGGAGAGGAGTCTGTTTATTATCTAGCCAATGTGGTGCTGCTGATACCATGGATTTATCCTCTTTCATCCCTCCTCTGATTTGTGTCCCTGCCCCTCACTGTGGCAGATTAATCATGGACAGAAAGGGAAGAGAGACCCTCCAGCTTCCTCGTGTGCATTTAGAAGGTGGCAGTGACAGCAGCTGCCTGCCCTGCTTAGAGATGCCCCATTCCTCTCCTCCACGGCAGACCCCGGGAAGGCAGAGGCTGCTGTCCATAATCCATAGGTGAAGATTCTCTCATGGGTCAGAACTTCCAGGGTAGCACAGCAAGTGAAAAAAATGTGTGGGTTATGTTTTCCCTTGCTCATGCCGTGCTCTAAAAGGGCTATGAATGCTCCTTAAATTGTCTTCAGACCTGTGGTACCTGCAGTCCATTCCCTGACTCCAGGGCATGGACTTAAAGGCTGAGGTTTGGAAGTCTAGAGGGCAAAGCCTTCCTCTGCTGCTGACTCTCAGGGCAGTGGGAGGCCTGGGAAGGGGTGTGTGGAAACCCAAGGGTGAGAAATAAATCTCCGGTCAGTTATTTGCCCTGAAGCAATGCATGTCTTCTGCAGAGCCTCTTCTGAACTGCCACATGAGCTGGGAATAATTAAACAGTCATTATAGCCATGGTAGCAAAGAGCCCCCCAAATCAATCTAATGCATGACCTTTCCCTCCAATTTTCCTTTTTATTTTTCCAGCCATCTCCTTTTCAAATAGTGGGAGAGAAATTAAAGTACCCCCCAGCCACAGTCTCCTGTTTGGCCCTACACACATGGACCATCACATCCTCACCCAGGAATCTGTCACCTACTCTGAGTGGGGGCATGGGGTACCAGAGGTTGATAAAGGAAAACCCAGCAGGGCAGAAGGAATCAGGGATGTGAACAGGACAGAGTAAATAGGGGATTTCAGCATGGTCAGGTCATGCCACAGTGTTTTATGATTCTGCTGCATTACATCTCTTTGGGGGAGGTGGGTGACTGCCCTGTGGGTCAGATTTGTCACAACTGACTGTGTTGGTCACTGGGGTCTTGCAAATACTGACTTGCAGATACTGGGGGAGCATGTGGGAAGCACATCTAGAGCTGTAGGTGTAGAACATTTGTAGCCCTGACTGCAGCCTCTTTGGCAATTTTTTACCATCACTCAGTCCCTTTCCCTATCATGTGATGCAGGTGCCACTGAGGGAGCCACAGCAGGTTAAAAATTCCAGTGTGTTTCCTGTGATGGCACAGATCTCACCTGGCCACGCTGGGGGCTGTCACCTGCAGCTAGATGGAAAATCAAACTCCCATTTCCTTATTTAAGCATCAAGTGACACTTTCACTTATTTAAAATGGCATTCACAAAAATCCAATTCCCTCTCTACCCAGCGACTGCTCCATTACAGCTGGCGTTGCCATCCACCCAGCTCTGCCGGAGGCTTTCTCTGCTGCCGGGGCTCCCATCCCAAGGCTGCATGTTCAAGCCACGAGTCCTGCAGCTAAAAATAAATTGTTTCCAATTGTTTTTTTTTTTTACAAAATACATCCTTTGGCTGCAGCCTGTAGAAATCTTCTAGTTTTGCAGGATCTCATGTGGGAGCTGCACAGGCTGGTGCCTGTCAAACAAGGGACTGCTGAGAAGGGATTCTGTGGAAGAGTGGCAGAGCTGGAAGGCAGCATGGCAGCTGCTCTTGTACCTGCTCCTTACTGGTTCAGCGCCCTTCAGGGATGAGCAGAAACAACTGTAGCTGACCCAGCTCAAACAACTTCACCTTCAGCTAATGACCTGATTTTTTCCTGTGGGAAGGAGCAGCAGCTTGCATTCATAGGGGTGATAAGGGAGCACTCCTTGAGTATTGCCTTTTTATTTCCTATGGTAAGCACACCCCAAAAGGCAGGACCATCGTAAAGTAAATAGGCTTGAAGATCATTGTAATAGCAACCATGGCAGGGGTAGAGAAAACCCCAAGACTGTGGATAAGGAGGGCACATACTTGGCTTGCTGAGCTGCCCTTTGAGAAATTATGACAGAAGCACTGGGCCTGAACAGCCCCTTGAGGCTCGCTCAGGGACATGCCAGGGAATTCCCAGTTGCACCTCGGGATGCTCTTAATGAAATGTGTGCCTAGTATTAAAGGACATCTGCATGTCTCTGGTGTAGCCTAAGTCCTGCTTTCATTGTGAAGAGCCTTGCTGAGAGGAAATGCTCCTCTTAAAGCTGATGGTCCCTAATCTAAAGGAGCAGTGTGTACTGGAGCATGTGGGGATCTGACTGTGCTGCTCCTGTTAATGGGTGATGCAGTTGCAGCACTGGGCAGAGCCTTCTGGCAGCACCAGCGTAGGGGTCTTATTTTGTCCCCATGGGAGGCATCCAAACATATGGGGATGCATGAATGCACAGACAGAACTGGTGTTTCAGCCCCAAGAAAGGGAGCCAGTGAGGAAGCAGCCTCATATCACTTGGAAGTGCAAAGTCTTCAGGCAAAAGAGGGCGAGGCTGCCAAAATCACTGGGTCTTCCCAGGGTGTTCCTTGCTCTTCTTTGGTACTTTGTGGGGGTTGCCTAAAAGGGAAAGAAGATGTTTTGCTGTAATGAACTAGATAAACAATTCCCCAAATAGATTAAAACTAACTGTAACTTAGAAAAGCGGGTAGTAATTATATTTTATTAGCTAGCAAAACACCATTTTTTTATTTCATAAGATAATTCTGTGTAAATCACCTTAATTAGAAGTGTCAGATGAGCCTGTGAATATCGTACTTAGTAACTAATTTCCTATGTACAGGTTATAATTTAAAACACATGGATCACTCGCTGAGTGGAAATATGCTAGCCATGAAATAATGTGGGGAGTGTTGGGGTTATTACTATGTAAATGTGTAATCATTTCAGACCACTGCAGCCTGGCTGGGTGATTAAAGAGAATCCCAAGGTCTCCAAAGATTGTGCTGTCTGCAAGGGCCTAGAGCAAAAAAACTTTAAAAGGCACCGAAAAGTGTTTGAACTTTAAAGGTCTTGATTTCCCTTTTACCATTTTTAATTTGTCTCCGGTGTTTATGGAGGGGAAGGTTTCTCTTTGCTGACAGCCTTTCGATCCTGAGCCCGCTGCCAGCATCCTTAAGAAGTGCGGGGGGCTGCAGCCCTTCTAATTCAGGGGGCTCTTTAGTGGGATGGGGAAAAGCACCCTTAAATTGCAGGCTCTGGGTACTTGGATAACTTGGATTTGTGCCCATTCCTAACCCATCTCTGGGTATAAATAAAAACAAATTGCAAACTCTTATTAGCAATAGAGTAGAGCTACATTGCAAGAAAGGGGGTGGGTATTAATAATCCTCCAGATAAAGAATAAAACAAAGTCTGCCAAGTTATCTAAACCGGTCCCCTTCCTTATCAGTCCCAACAGCAGAAGCTTGATCTTTTGGCTGACCAGAGAGATTCTCATTCTCTCTCATTCTGAGAGATTCTCATTCTGAAAACTTCAGTTTCCTGGCCCTAACACCATTTCTAGGAGGAATTAATTATGTTCTTCCTCTTTCCCTTGAAAAGGAATAACTTTAAACACCTTTAACAAGAAAAGGGCGGAAACAGGTTTGTTTTTTTAACAAGGCATTTGGATTATAAAAGGAAAAAAAAAAGTTGTTTCACACTTCATGTGATTGAGAAATTCAGGGTAGTGCTGGAGGTGGAGAGGGGATGACAATCTTTCCCATTGTGCTTGTTCTTGCAGAGGCTTGAGGTGGTGCCAGGGCTGCATCTCAGTGGGCAGCAGGAACTAATTCTGCTCTATGACACTTCCTGAGGGTAGAGAGCAGAGCTGGTGGACAGGACACAGGGGCATCCTGTACCCTTGGTGAGCGTCCCACAGCACATTCCCTCGTGGAAGTGGGGCTGTATGGGAGGTGATGCCTCGGCCAGTCCACCCGTGGTCCCCAGGAGCCATAGCTAGGAGTGGAGCTGTGGGATTTGGAGTGACCTGATGGCAATGGATAACTGTGTGTTCCCACCATTTCAGGGCAGGGGGCAAAAGGCAGTGGCTCTGGGAGAGGAGGGGGGCCATAGCCCCAGGAGAAAACACCTTCCTCCATCCCTGCTCATTTCATAACACCCAGCCATCTGCCAAATCAAGGCAGATTAAAGCCAGCCAAATTCAATTTTTCCCTGCTGGCACTGCAGCTCGGCATCTGGGGCTAAAGTGTCCCCGACAAAGCGAACATGACAGGCACATTGCTTTTTTGTCACATCTAGTACCGTGTTGATCTTCTAAAAGTCTCATAAAAATTTATTGATGTCTCCCATATTGCTGTGATTGAGAAGAAAGGAGCGCGGGTGTGCGGAGCCGGGTGCGCGCGCGCGGGCGAGCGTGTGTGCATGTGTATATTAATGTTTCTGAAGTAGATCTGATTTGATATGTCTTGTTCTATTGTCAGCATCTGTTTAGCGAGGCTTTTTAATACTTTCTGGCTGCCGATCACTCATCCTTAGCCTGGGATGCAGGCTTGCATACAAATTTTGTTATTAAACACAATTCCATTCCCCCCCTTTCCTCAGCCCCCACCTCTCCCCACTACCCTCCCCCCTCCACCCACCCACCCATCCATCATCTCCCCAGGGCTATGGGGAGCTGGGAGCCAGCCGCCCCACCAGCGTGTGCTTACAAGCAAAGGCACCGGGCTTGGCAACATATTTCAAGAGCCTTTTGCCTGCTGCAGGTGCTTTGCATTGACAAATCGAATCATGGGGAAATAATTTATTTCCTAATGCTGTTTGCAGCATGTTAGCAGGAGAATTTACATGAGAGAGATTACTTTAATAACCAAAAAATTACAGTGCAGGCCTCCCCGCCATGTCGGCTTTGATATGTAATTGTTTCAAGTTTAACCTGTCTAGAGGGGGGAAGGTGTTATTAAATCTATAGCATCTCCCGCTGGCGAGGGCAGGCGAGGAGGAGCACCGGGTAGGGACCTCCTTCCCTGCTAAATGGGGAACAAGCTGAATTAACAAATCACTCCAGCCTCCAGCAGAGCTGCTGTTTCCCCAGTGTGCCTGGAGCTGAGGAGATCTTTTTTCCCCTGCTCTTATACTGATTTAATCTCCTTCTCTTTCCTATTCTCTTTTTTTCATTGTGCCTGACCCTTCACAGGACTCGCCACCTCTGCTTCCCTCTCCCTGGCTTTCTTCCCTATGCCCCTGCAGACTTGGTCCCTGCAGACTTGGTCCCTGCTTTTTCCCAGTGCTGGGAGAGGAGCTGTGCAAGCCCCAGGCAGGGGGAGAGTCGGTGTTTGTCTCATGTGGCTGGGTTTGGGCACTTTCACTCGTATGACCATTCTGTTACAGCTGGAGAAATAGGTGGCACTGCCCTCCTTCCCATGCCCCTCCAGTCAGGGTGAGGAGGCTCTTGTAGGTCCAGGGAAGGGGAACAGTGTGCTTTGCTATTTGACCTTATGACATCTCTCGAAGCCTGCCAGTTTTGTGACTGATCCCCTTCTCTTCTCTCTTGGCAGCAAGAGCTCCATCCTGAAGGATGCCATGGCAGCAGGCACCCCCAAGGTAAGTGAGCAAACCTCAGCATATTTTCCCTGTTCCCCAAGGGATGCTCTTACCCCCCTTCACCTTCCCAGCCTGCTCCCTGTCCTGACACTTGACGTCTCCCAGGAAGGTGGCCACACTTTGGGGGCCGGCATCACTGGGGAAGCTGCTGTCCCCACTCAGCTGCTGGGCTGGAGCAGCCAAGTCCCTGCACAGGGCTCTGCACTCCTTGTGCAGCCAAGGAACGGTGGAACTGAAAGACCTGCTGGGCTCTGGGACTCCAGATTGTGTCTAATGACAGCTAATGAAAGCTGATCACATGCAGCCTGAGCTCAGACTGGGAAATCACGTGTGGGAGCTCCTGGAGCCAGAGCCATATGCCAGCTTCAGAAGGGGAGAGTGGGCCTGCCTCAAGGGAGTGAAGAACACCCAAGGAGGAACCCAAATCACTAAAAGACCCCATCTCAGCCACAAGCCTCTCCCCAGGACCCACCTCCCATCCTCTTGGCTCAGAATGCAGAAATACAAACTCATGGAGCATCATGCCATCACTACAAAGGGCATCATTTACTCATTTGCTGTCAGCTGTACTTCATGTGGCACAGGGGTGGGAAAGACCAGAGCTTGGGCAGGTGAGCAGGTGGCAGGGAGCACTGCAGGGCATTGCACAGCCTCTGAAAACCATGCTGTCCTCTACAAGGTGGACAAAGGCAAGTGCTCTAGGTTCTCCTACAGTTCTGATGACGCAGTCCAAGTGAGGGAGGCTCCTGGTTTCCAGACAAGTGCAGGACATCTCTCACAGGACATGTCTTCATGCTTGTTTTATTAGAATTAACTTCCAGCCTCATTCCTCTTTGGTTTTTTTGGAAGCTTATGGTGATTTTTTTGGCATGTGATGTCAGAAGCTAAGACTGACGTTTCAGCTCTAGATTTTTTCTTTGGGGCTTGGTGTCTTGCCAAGTACATCAACACTTCGTCTGCCCCACCAAGAGAGAGGCCTGGGAGCCACTGTGCTGACCTGAGTTCCTGGTAGGTAGGGATGACCCCCAAATAACCCCAACAATTTCCCAAACCCTTAAAGGGAAAAAAGAAATTGCAGTGATACTCCGTAGTGCTCCACACCTTTGTCTCCTGCATTACTATACTTTGCTCCTGTGCCCTGTCCCAGGAAGATTAGGAGGAGAGTGGAGACCTGACTATTTCTGCCATGAAAACAAGCAAAGCAGAGAGGAATCCCTAAACCTACCACTGCTGATAATCCACAGAGTGTGAGGCTGCCTTGGGATGTCTTGAAAGGGCACCAGCAAAATGAAAGCATCTCAACTGCAGTCTTCCTGTTCCCTCCTCCTCTGGACTCAGGGTAGATAACTCAGCAGTCCCAAACATCGCCTGTGAGGGAGAAGGACGGCTAGGAAGACAGATTAGCTGTTTGGAGGCAAACACAGAGAGTGACTGACAGAGACCAGATAAAGAAGAAGGTCCATCTCATGGCAGGGCCAGGCTTTTGAAGTTTCCATTGACAAAGAATCCCATTTGCCTTGAGCGAGGGGATTAAACTGGGACTGGAACGTCATTCTATGTAAAAGAGATCAATCGTCCCCTGTCACCACATGGATCTTTTCCCTTTGCCTGTCACGTCTGAGACTAAGAACATTAACTTCAAGAAGCCAGGAGAGCAGGGAGGGAGAGGGTGAAATCAGGAAATCTTTCATTCCCTTCTAAGAGAGCTTGAAAGCTTCTCAGCCCAGGAGGATTCACTATTTCTAGATGGCTTTTGCTGGGAGACAAGTCCTGTGTGACATGGGACTGCACAGTGCTGTCACCTTCACCTGAGATTGGTATTAAAGGCCCCTTTGTAACCAGGTGGGATTGAGGAGGAGGGTGGTGGGGACATGAAGGCTGCTCTTTACCTTTGTGCCCACTGCATGTTTGCAACATGGGGTGTGAATAGCCCATCAGGTTGTGATGTCCTTCTGATACAGTCCCAGGCAGAGGGGTGGGGGATAGACCCCCAGAATGGGCTTGCAGTCCATGTCCAGGCACCCAGGCATCACTGGAGATTTGGCTGGCACTTCCAGGGAAGGCCTGTACCATGTCCCACTTCCCACTCTGGGAACGGGTGGAAGGGGACTGCTGCAATGTTTCCTGGCCAATCCTTCTCCTGGTGCCAACAAAAAGGCCAGCAGCTCAGCAATGGGAGAAGGGACTGCACCTCCCCATCCCTCAGAAGCATCCGATGGTGAAACGAACAATGGCAAGCTGGTTTTACGTGGGGCATGGGAACTGGGATGAGTGCAGGCTTGTAGTGACTTGCTTGGTCACAACTGGCTTTAACTCCACTTTAGGGCTCATTTAGGACCCTTGCCTATAGCATCACTACCATTGCCACTTCTGTGCAGTCCTGGGGCTCTTCCTGGGGTGCAGCTGAGACAGGGGATTTAATCTTTCCATGCTCTGTGTCCTGTCTCTGCTCCCACCCCCTCCCCACAGTTGCCCCAGCAAATGTCTCTCTGGGCAATAAAAGCCAAGATGTAAATGCGTGTTCCTCTCTCACTGCTCTTCTGCCCCTGAAGAGCTGTCACTCACTGCACTGGGTCAATTTTCATGGCAATATGTCAAAGAAAATCCAATCCCTCAACATGGGATGTGATGAATGCGGGATTATTGTATCAGGTTCTTCTATTATCAGAGCCAACTGAGGCAGTGATGGCCAAGAAAGGGCTGTGAGCTGGGGCTCCAGCCAGCACCACTGCTTGGTGCTAGGCTCCCTCTCTGCAAAGACAGCTCAAAGGGCAGTGCTGAGCGCCACAGATCTGCAGCGTTCAGGATCCTCATCTGCTATTAGAGACCAAGCCTAATCGATGGTGATACACCAGTGTGGACAAGGCACTTGGACAAGCAGATTGTCACTCAGAAGGTCCCTTTCTGAAGGTCTGTCCAAGCCAGCCATGCCCCAGACCTCTGTGAGCCCAGAGCTTCCCTGCAGCTCTCCCCAGCACAGCCAGAGGCTGGGTCTTGGGCAGAGCAGACAGCAGGAATGTCTCACAGAGGCATACGGAGAGCACCATAGGCCCTGTTTGGACTGGTGGCTGCCCAGGAGTCTGTACACAGCTCTCATCAGTAAAAGGTTCCCTTGGGTATCGTTCCCAGACTTCATGCTCTTCCCTTGCCTTTCTCCCCTTGCCTTGGCAGCCTCTTGCAAGGCAGGAGGGGAACACACATTTGGTTGAACCCATGTTGGTGAGGTGTAAATCCAACTGTTCCTGCTCTTCCTTGAGCAGCTGGTGGTAACTGGAGAGTCAACATCCCCAAGTCCTCCTTGCTACCTAAGAGCATTTTACCCTGTGATTGCCCAAATCACAGGGTATTAGCTGCAGGCTGTTACCTGTCACTTAACAGGTAAACTTATATCCCCTCTGGAAGAGCTGGTACTGATCACGGGAGGGGAAGAGACTGGGTTCCATGAAGCATCCCAGTTCTTGTGGTGGGTTCAGCATTCATTTTCCTCTGCTGCTTCCTAATACATGGCTGCAAATTGCCTTTCCCACTTCCAGTCCTGGCTGTGCCCTGGCCCTTACTGCAAACACTGATGTGAGTGGCCACGAGCAAAATCCATCCCACACACCCAGCAGATGCCTGCAGCTGGTTTGTTTAGGTGTGCACCCAGCTCCAGCGAGGGTGCCCTCAGGCAGGCAGCCAGCACACTGCTCCCAGACCTCCGGCAGAGCTGGGAACCAAGCCACAGTGCCAGAGCTCTTTGCTTCCCCCACCCACCCCTGTAATTTTACAGCTTCACCGAGCAGTTTGAGAGAGAATTACAACATCTAGTGGGAAATTTGACCGCTAAAGCCCTCCAAGGAAACAGAGCTTTGAAGCAAGCAAGATTTGGAGCCTTAAACCTTGACAGAATGTCTGTATTAAGCCCTGCCCAGCTGCCTCACTTGAGATGAAATTTCTAGCGCAATCATTTAACTTCTTCATATCATGTCTGGTGGTAGGAACAGGGGACAGAGTGTCAGGGCCCTGGGGTTTTAACTCCTTCTCTTGTGTCACTGACAGACTGGGAGGTTGGTGAAGTCATTCACCGTATCTATGCTCCCTCCTTCTGTAACTGTGATTTACAAGGAAAGGTTAGAAAGCTAAATCTGGGTATTGTGGCACAGCTATGGCCAAGCTGGGGACATGAGAACAGCCCACAGATATGTAAAGGGGAGGAAATTACATAGGATGAGTGTTAGCTAGCTGTGCTTCCTGCAGTTTGGGGTGATGAATACCAGAGTCACTCCAAAACCAAATATCTGCCAGGTTTTATTCCATAAAACAAATTACCCCATGACAAAACAAAGCCCCTCACCCCCCCTTGGGCCAAACAGCTGTACCTTCCCATTAGACCAGGGGAAACCACTGCATTTGGCAGAAGGAGCAGAGAGGGGCAGACCTGGGCCAGACCTCTTTCCCCCTCCATCTCCAGAGTGCTGATGAGCAGCTCTGCTGGAAGGGGCCCCTTTTCACACCGTGTAGCTGGTGTCTCTTCCAAGAGGATGCAGAGCTCCATTACAATCCCAGGTGTCACTGTAACATGCACAGAAATTAATTAGTAGCTCACATTTCTGTAAGCTTACTCTGCTTGTGAAGCACTGGAATTTTTCAGTGAAGGCCAGAAACTGCTGATATACCATTATTTCTATTCGCCATTCACACCCTTCTCACATTTAAGCCTTTCATCCCCAGCTCCATCCCACCTTTATCTCTGCCAGCTAAAAGCCACTAGATAATTTTACCTCTAACTTTTCCCAGGAGCAAATGTGGACCCTCCAAAAGCTTCTAGGAAACTCAGCTCTAATAGTAGCATCTTTGTGTCAGGGATCGTCCAGCAATAACACTAAAAATGGCTAGCAGAGTTAAGGGGGAAAATCACAGCAAGGCCTGGTATCACTCATTGCTTTCGGGTTACAGTTCCCAAGTGATAACAGCTATTAGCAACACTTTGATGTCTTCCCTACCGTGGAGGGGAGGGCAGGAGACAGAAAACATGTCAAGCCATCACCTCCATGTTAAGTGATAAGTACCTATTTAGACGGCAGAGTTAAGGCTGAATGCATCAAGCAGAGAACA
>WEKY01022432.1:0-40747 GCA_013390045.1 Picathartes gymnocephalus | reverse complement strand
AGACCAAACAGAAAACACTGTTTTAAAAAAAAAAAAAAAAAAAAAAAAAAAAAAGAAGAAAATTTTAAAAGGCCATATAGATACATAAAAAGCAGGGTTAGAGTATTTGTTCTGCTGACAGCAGCTGTGATGGATTGTTTAAGAAAAATAGACTCCTTATGTTTTTCCAGGGCTCTCAGAAAGCAGGAGTCCAGCACTTTAATACTCTCAAATGACTGGCCTTGAGAGGCAGCAGAATGTCAGAGCCACCGGCTGGGCTGTCCCCACGCTGACACCTGCCCCGGCTGCCGGCGAGAGGCCGCGCTTCGGGCTGGGGGCGGCGTGTGCCGGCAATTTCCATCTATTTCCTTGGGCTGGCGGCTGCACCCTGACACCCGTCCCCTCCCCTCGTGCTGCCCGGGACCCACGCCTGGCACGCCTGCGGGTCAGGAGCCGGGGGCGTGTTGGGATGCCTGTCCTTGCCGACATTGCCTCAGCACTGCCCACGGCTCCTCCGCCCGAGGAGGGAGGAGCAGGTCTGGGGATCGATGGCCTGGGATCACGGCAGCTGGCACACAGGCTGCAGGATGCGCATTTGATTCATACCAAAGTTGCCCCTGTATTTATATACATAAACTAGGTGTTGCTCCTCGTTTCGGTGAGCTGCCGAAACATTCCCAGCTCATCTCTGCAGGATTGCTCAGTCCACAGAGCGTGTCGGGGGTGAGCCTTGCAGCATGAGCAAGGCTCATGTGCCCTCGGGACCTGTGGATACAAGTGGGTAATGCCATATATCCAGACACGTCTCTTCCCCTTGGCACGACACAGCTGGGCTCCAAGAGGCAGGAAGGAACCACTGAGCAGGGCCATGGCTGCCCAGCATGGCAGGAGGGGCAGGAGGAAGGAGGGAGTACAGGGCTTGGACAAGATTGATGGCCTCGTTGCCATTAAGAAAAAAATTAGCCGGTGGCGGCTATCATATTAAAGGGTGAAGAAGCCGTGAATTATTTTCTTAAAGATCTTATCACTTACAATGATAATTTTACCTTCCAAAAGGCCACTTTTAATGAGGCAAGGCAGGCAAAAAGTCATGATTTAATGCCAGATTTTTTTTTTCCAAACACATTTTACTGCTTTTTTGTCCATGTTTAAAAAGCGCCGGTGACCTTTTTTTATTTAGCTTGCCCCAGGTGTAATGCTCAGTCTGATCCTCCCAGGGTTTATAACCTCCACAGAGAGTGCCTCTACCCAATGGAGAGATGATTTAAAGGGGAGGGAGAAATATGAAGCTGCACCACCATTCACACATGGCCCTTGCTCCATCTTTGATGGTGGGAGCTGTGGAGGGGAGACCAGGGAGGAAGGAGGGTCCTCTCTCCCCAATATCCTCACTCAGACACACTCTGAAGGGCAACTGGGATGTACTGGCAGCATGGATGAGCTGGCTGATGGCCTTTCCCCAAAGGAAAAGGGACATCTCAGCATCAAGGCTTGTTCACACCATGCTGAAGGACTTGGTCCTATGGTAGAGAGCCTCTCCACATCAGGCCTGTCTGCATACAGAGCACCCAGCACCATGCTTTTGGGCTGGGATGCCAGAATTTGGGTCTGCCATGGAGCATGGGCATATATGAGGGCTGGCAGAGCACTTATAAAGCTACCTTTTCCCTTCACAGCCATCTTCCCAGAGCCCAGCTGAGAGAGGAATGGTAGTGGTATGACTACCCTTTCTCTGCTTGCCAGGACCAGTGTGGGAATGAGCAGAGTGGGTGCAGGGAACAGCAAATCCTTGGCTTGGCATGCTGTGGTAAGGCATCCTCACTGCTTAGCCATGGGAAAACAGCCTCAACATGACAATCTGGGGTAAAAGAGGCCAAAATTGGGATGGCAGAGGCTGGCCTAATGCAGGGTTGAAAGTCACCCCGGTGGCAAGTGCCTTTTCTAATCCCTTAGCCTCTGAGCCTGCATCCCTGCCTGCCCCCGTGGCTGCCTGAGAGGTGAAGTGTGGCACAGCACAGGGAAATGGAAAAACAAATGAAGTCAAGTTTCCTAAGAGTGAAGGGGGAGTGTGACTTGGCATCTCTAACGCTGTGTTTAACATGCCGGCAAGGTATTTAGAATTGAAGTGCTTGCACACAATTTAAAAATAGACAGTTTATTAATCTAAACTGCAAGTGTATGTAGAAGAGGCCTCGAGATTGACATCTTTGGGATTAGTTTAGCCCTGCGTTTTTCCAGAGGTCATTGCCATGGTGCTCAGGAGGTTTGTGGAATAAATGGGGCCGGCATTCTTCCCAGGACCACATGCTAAAAACTAATACATAACGTTTAATTTACTGTCTCCATAGCTAGCCCGACCATTTTTCACATAATAATATTGGATTAGAGCTACCAGAAGCTGAGGGGGGGAGCTGGAGGCGGGCAGGTTTGTCTGTCTGTCGTTGAGGTATGGGGAGACGGGTATTTTTTCCCCTTTTCTAGAATACATTGGAAGACAAAACAGATTTAACCCTCCCAGCTCCAGGGTGCTTGGCTTATTAGGGCATTAACACTGTTGCAGTCAGCACTGTTATTCTGAGTCACAGCTGAAGGCTTTGAGCCTCATCCCTGTGTTTTTTAGGACATGTGCAATCCTGCTTATTCAAAATGGTCCTCACTCTCTTTTTAGAAAATAAAGAAACTAAAACAACAGCAAGAGCTTGGGGTCTGCACTCTGCAGAAATTCTGCAGAGGGCTTTTCCAGAAATAAATGAGCTGTTCACCAAAGCCCATTAGCAGTTGGGTTTAGCCAACACATGAAGCCAGAGAGCCTCCCTGCTCTGCCCATCTGTCCCCTGGAAAATGGAGCTCGGTATCCCAAATTGCCCTCCTCCACCACCACCCCAAGCCTGCCTTCCCTCCATGCCCATGCTGGCTGCACTGCTGTGCTGGTCTCGTGGAGAGCTGTCCAAGCCTGGGGGATTGCTTGCTGCTGACTGAACCGATTTGTATGCTGAGTCATTTTTCCACTTTCTCGTCTCTTTCAAAAAAAATG
Organism: Picathartes gymnocephalus; assembly: GCA_013390045.1. Taxonomy (NCBI): domain Eukaryota; kingdom Metazoa; phylum Chordata; class Aves; order Passeriformes; family Picathartidae; genus Picathartes; species Picathartes gymnocephalus. The sequence continues at coordinate 37,734 of WEKY01022432.1, read as the reverse complement.
CACATTTTTTCACATTTCATTTCAGCCCAGAGGCAAATATTTCTGGAATACTTGCCTTTCTCCAAGGTATTATGCTTTTTAATAATGTTGTCACCACACTTGACCTGTCCAATTCAGATGATATCTACACTTCCCTTCACAAACACACACATCTCCAAGCAGTCATTTATTGTCAAATCTTGCCAGCTGATTCTCAGAAAAAAACATCTGCAGAGCTGCATTTCCGGTCTACATTTTTTCACAATGTAGTGGGCTATATTTAGCCTAGTTTAGCTAATCTATAATTTAAATTAGTATTTTAAATTGCATTTTTTCCTCAAAGTACTCTAATCATAAAGTTCAATTGCAACTCAGTGTGCATTTCTTTAAATGCTGTCAAACTCCCATAGTAATTTTCCTGCTAGAGTTCACTGTGTGTAGAATTTATGCTTACCTACTATTGACTTGAAGTTTATCAGTGATCTCTTAGGTCTCAAATATCACTGAGCTTTTTAACCTTCTAAAAGGCCTTTTTTTTTTCCTGTGCTACTTATTAAAATAAATAGCATCATTACCGAAGGAAGAGGTAGTTGCACTGCAAAGGTGCTGAGAGCTTTAGTGCAGTTTACAAAGCTATTGAGAGATTTAGTGACACTTAAAAAGGGTGGATGAGGACATGTAAGCACTGCTCCACCTCAGCACTCCTGTGCCTTATCGTGAGAATTTCTGGTGTGGTCCTTACATATCACTTCCAGCAGGGTCTGATTCTGCCCCAGCCACCAGACCTTTGTTGCATGATTCATTTGTACTTTTCTAGACCCAACAGCCTGGTCCCCTCATGGGGCAGAGTCCCTTGGAAAGGGTAGAGCCAGTCCCATAGCCCAGTATTCCATCCCAGCACAGTCCCACAGGTCAGAAGATGTTCCCCATGGCTTTGAGGACAGCTTAGAGACAGGCAGAGAGCTCAACAATGCTCACAACATGAATTTCTCCTTTCTCTTGCAGTCAATTTTGTTGTCGGCCTCCATCAAGCGGGAAGGAGATTCTCCGACGGCATCACCCCACTCCTCAGATGACATCCATCACTCAGACAGATACCAGGTAAGCAGGTGGATGCTGTTGCTCGTCTCAGCCTTAGGCACTGCCCACAGCTTTCTCTGTGTGACACCCTTGCTCTTGGCTATGCAATCACTGCCCCGGTTCTCCTGCTGGCATCATGGGGACATGAGCACTTGGCCCCTCACAGGACTGCAAAGGTGAACTCTAGTCTTCCCAGCCCCGACTAGAACCACTGTGGTATTTTAAAATGTTTTAAAATCTTTGTAGAGGCTTCCGTTGCATTATATTCACCATTTTGGTCTCATTTCCACGGCTATGCTTGTCGTTACTCTCCCTGTGCCATTGAGAAACTTTCAGATAAGTGACATTTTTTACTCATGACTTCCATCCAAGACAGAAATTAGTTTGGACAATCAAACAGCCATGCCAGCCTGTTTTATAAAACACTCTCTGCCCAGAGGAGCAGCAGGTCTTGACTTGGGTGATGTACTGAGTAAAACTTGAGGAAGATGGAGCAAGAAATGAAGAAAAGGGCAGCAACTCAAGTACAGCTTGGCTGGTTGTACGTTTGCCTGTATTTTTGGGGCAGGCTGGCACACTTGACTCCAGCTCAACATACATCCAAACTCTTTGGTAGCAAGCCTGTACCCAGCCACTGGATTCAAGCAGGCTCTGAAAGGCAGCAGATAAATTGATGTTGGTCATCAGCACAGACCCAAGCGTGCATCCACCGGCTGTGTGGACAGGCTGAGTGGGCTGAGGTTGTACCAGCATGGCAAATGCCCATCACCCTCTATCCTGTGATGGTCTGCAGCCATACCCTGTGCCCAAGGTCAGGCAGGCACTCATATCTTCCTGCATCTGCTACTTTGCACATGCCAAGTCTGCATTTGGACCTGCAGAGAGAGGCTGATCAGCAGTGCTGACGCTCTTATTGAGCAGACCCAGTTAGAACATGTGTTCCTGAAGATGGGTCCCTTTAGGAGCAAATTCATACATTTGTTGCCCATTATTCCATCCTCTGTCCTATTTCTTGGTTATATTATCAGTTGTGGATCATATTCCCATGTGGCTTTGAGTTATAACTTGGTGTCACATCACAGTCGCTTTACCCTCCCATGAACAATAAAACCTGGTGCAAAGTAAAAGAAGCAAAACCCTGCAGAAGATACAGAGATGCCTGTTTGAGGTAATCCTGCTCTCTTTCCTGCCTGTTTATTAAGACTAATAAATAAATTATGTTTATTTTAAAAGGGAAAGGAAGAGATTATTGCCATGGCCCCCTTTGTTGGAGAACCCACCTCCCTTCCCACTCTGCCAGACATCAGTCTCTGTGAAATTGGTGGCTGCTTACAGCCCTCTGTTCCTGTACATTTGTATTATGTCATACTCAAAGACAAATACTCTTATCAGAAGCCCCTATATGTGCTGAGTCCAGCTACTCTCTAATGAGCTTTAAGTTTGTGAGCATATTTTATGGAGGGTTGCAGCCCTTAATGCAAATGTGTAATGGGAGTTGTAAGTCTGCACTGCAGGGAGAAAACACCTCTGAGGCCTGATTTTCATTTACACTTGTGCTGGCTGCTTTATGCTGCACCAGCAGTGTAAAGGGACCTCAGAGTGGGTGCCAAGGGTGTGTAAAACCTCAGTGTATTCTTAACAAAGCCACAACATGAACGAGAATTCAGTCTGCCTGGCTTACCAAGGGAAATGCCCAGGAAGCAGAGCAGAAGACTCACATGGTGGTGATTTTTAAGGGCTGCAAAGTTTAGCTTTCTGTATGGAGAGGTGTGCTGGAATTATGACTGTCCCTTGTGTTGTGATCTAATCATGACCATACACTGTATTAGTAACATGCTAGAACATGGGTTATTGGCGTTTGGGTTTTCAGAATTCCTGTGTCTCGGTTTTCTTAGTCCTTGTGCTTATATACCATGGGGATGCTTAGGGAAGGAGATTTATGAATAGGAGTGCTATGGAAATAGGGGCTTGCACAGCACTTGGGCTGCTTGCACTGCTCCACATGCTGAGAGGGAGCTGCAGTGAAGGCAGTGGGGTGGCTCCTGGATGTGGGGAAGAGGGATCCTCTTGCCTCCTCTGTGCCAAACCTGGTTGCTGGAGTTTGGTACATCGACACTGATCAGACCGAGGTGGTGGCAGCCAATGGATTTGGTCAGTAGTGACTACTCCTCTTAAATACAGTATATTCTGTCAGATGGTTCTTCAAGTAAAAGTAAAGCCATTTTAGTTACATTTAGATAAACCCCTGAATGCCCATTGGAGAAATCAACAGCAAATTACAAGTGATACATCATACTGCAAATATGGCATTTCAGGCTTGGAGGGAGCCCACAGAATATTTGTGACTGAATAGCAAGTGTAGTGTAACCGAAAGCCTAACATCCTTGTCCAGGGAAGGCTCACCTCCCTCCCCTCAAGCTCAGGTAAGCATGCCTTGCAAAAAACAGGTCAAATCGTTAAAAGGATAAAGCCATCATTTGGCAGCTTTGATTTTATAAGTAAGTGCATGTATGAAAATCCAGCTGCATGTTCAGCAGGCAGGCAGAGCTGGGATGTAGGACAGTCAGGACTGTGCAAAGCTCACCAGCCAGCACCTGAACTGCCCAGCTGCCCATCATCATCTGAGGCAGCAAAACATATCGAGTGTTTTTTGTTGTCCATCTGAAGAAGAAGTGACAGATTGTCAGGTGCCAGAGAGGAGACCCAAAATGTAGGTTTGATTCCAGGAAACAGAGTCTGAGGAGTCTGCAGAGAGGGGAACAGATGGGATTTGTGTGTATAGAAGCCTCTGCTGCCCAATTTGTAGCCCCTGGCTCTGTCCCAACCTCAGGCTGGTCTGCTGGGGCCATCCTCCACCACAACTGTGCAGCAGATATGGGAGAGAAATCTATGACACAGCTTTGACCACCCAGGTTTGCTGAAATGTGGAAAGGAAAAGAGGGAGGAGAGACAAAAGCACAGGCCCTGCCTGTAGCCAGCGTGTCCCCATGGTAGGGGCCATTTCTGGGTAGGGCAGGCAGGTGTCAGAGCCACGGAGCTGAGGTGGATGCTCAGCCTGGCCCTGGCAGATGCAGATGGTGTCCGCGGCTGGGAAGGACAGGCCTCCACATCCCAGGGCTTTGCTTCCCAGGGGCTTGACGCCTCCAGCCAGCACAAGCCCTGGGGGCTCCATGGCAGAGCCAGGGTGGGGCAGGGGCCACAGAAGGGCCCAATGGCCACCTGCCTTCGGGTTTTATTAGCCCTGGACCCTGATTGGCCAAGAGCCCTTGGGCTACCAGTCCCTGATTGGGCAGAGGAAGTTGGAGACTGTCACTCTGGTGCCTGATTGGCCAGTGCCTTTGGGTTATTTTTTGGGCTAAGGCTCTGATTGGCCAGTGATATGCAGCCTGAGGGATGCTCAATCACTATTGGACAAGAAAATCTGCTTCCCAGTTACTCGCAGGCTCTGATTGGTCAACTGCCCCTAGGCAGCAACCTGCCTTGGGGGTCAGATTGATCATGGCCCCTTGGGTTCCAGTGGGTCCTGATTGGCCAGGCACCCCAGGGCCTCAGTAGTGCCTGATTTCTGATTGGCCAGGTACACAGGGTCCCCCTTAACCCCTGATTTCTGATTGGTCAGGTACACAGGGTCCCCCGTAACCCCTGATTTATGATTGGTCATATCCCCCGGGTTCCCAGTCATCCCGGGGCTTTGATTGGCCAGGCTCGCCGGGCGCTGCCGCCCCCTCTCGGTTGTCATGGGAACTGCCTGGTGAACTCTCACCCGCGCGCCGCGGGTCACATGACCATGGCCAACATGGCGGCGGCCGCCGGGGGCTGATCGGAGGCGCCCGCCGGGCCGCGCCGCATCCACCCGCATCCCGGGCCCGCTGCCCGCCCGCAGCGCCCGCGGCTATGCAGAGCAGCAAGAGGGGGCCCGGCGGCGGGGGCCGGGAGGAGGTGGGTGCTGCGGTGGTGGGGAGGCCCGCGGACGGTGCGTTTTCCCGGGGATGCGCGAGGAGTGGGGGGATCGGTACGGGCCTTGTGTACGGGCAGGGGGCGAGTTGTTTACATCCGCGTTCTGACGCTTCTCCGCTCTTGTCTCCCCTCTGCAGACCTTCCTGCGGGTGCGAGCGAACCGGCAGACCCGGCTGAACGGTGAGTGCGGCCCCCATGGCGCCTGCCCCTCCGGAGAAGTTTCTAGAGTTGGGCCGAGTTTTGTGACACCCCCACGCCCCCCACACCGCAGGCCGGGAGCCGCCACCAGCCTCGCCGGCGGTTCGACGTGCCCGGGGGGGCGCAGGGGGCATTCGGGTGTAGCCCTCCACGCTCACCCGCGGCTCCCACCGCCGGGATCCCCCCAGGCGGTATAAAACAGGCCCCGAAACCTGTGTTTTCTGTGCGGGCCCCGGCTGTTGAGCTTTCACAGCTCACGTGGGTGAATCTTGCTGTAAACTTTTAAGAAGTCTGAGTGTCATCTGACGTCACGGTTTGTTTTGTTTGGGTTTTCTTGCTCAATCCCACAGATGCTGGTGCGGTACTTTTATTCTTTATCTCTGGGTGCTTCTAACAAGTGAACAAGTGTTTCTAGTGGACAGGAGCTGGTATTTTAAAAGAACAAATGAGGTCGCTTTATTTCAGAGCGAGGAAGCTCATCACTGCTCTGAAATTGCAAAGAAAAGCTGCAACTTTTTTTTATTAGAGCTGAAGAAGTTGAAACTTTTCTCAAAGTTCAGAGACAGAACTTACCACATACACAGTAACAGTGTTCTGTCATCTGGTTTTGTACTGCTTGCAGCTACTTTAGTATGTATCGCTTAGTCAGAATTTGGTTATTCAGGCTAATGGGAGGCTCATTAATCTCGAGCTTCCTGATGTCATAGTTCACGATAACACTTCTGATGTTGTGCTGATGGAGTTTATGTAGATGAACAAAACAGCAAAAGGCTTTAGAGTGTGCTGATAGCAAAACAGTTTGCTTGACTTTGAAGGCCTCCATGTTTAGTGTAGTCTTAAGCAAATAGAAGCTCCTGACCCAGATCTTTGGTAAGTTGGACATAGCTGAATTCAGAGCTGGACTTGGGATTTTTAAATATCAACTCAGAGGACCAAAAAACTGCGAACTCCAGAAAATCTGTTAAGTCATAGAACAAAGAAATTAGTTACCTTGCACCAGTTACAGATAACTGCTGGCAGGTGCTCACTCTGCACTCCCCAAGATGAGTACAGAGAGCTGCCAGTGCCGGCAGGCTGACACAGAATTTTCAAATGGCTTAGATACACCGAGGTGCTGCTCTGTGGTGACTTGTTTTGTGTGACAGGTCTCTGGAGTCAAGGATGTCAAACTGTTCCTTTATCATAGTTGGATAGCTCAGGCTAAGCTCCCACCTTCCACCTTTTTTCAGACCAACAATGTGCAGTCACCTTATTTTAAATTTTTTTTAAAAGTCTGAGCCAGACTTGTGAAATTCTTGGTGTTGTGGAGTCCTTCAGTATGAAAGGAAACTCTTGATGAGAGCATGCTCTGCTGAACTGGCTCAGCAGTGCTTTGTGCTTTTGTCTGTAACCCAAAGCAGGGCTGCAGCAAAATCTGGATAGACTGTGATCTCTTTTTGGGAACTCTTCTTGGCCTGTCTTCTTGGATGTTTTTGTGAACCTAGGCTTATCTAAAGGGAGGCTGGTAGTTTTGTACAGCATTTGCATTGTTTTTTCTGGATGTTTTACTCTTTTTGTATGTATCTTTTGGGGTACAGCCATATTCCAAATGAAAGAACATGTATACTGCCCTAATAATGCTGGGCTTTCCTGTCTGTTCTTTTCTTCACCCTGAGATGAAGAGGGTCCAGATATTGGGGAGCTGGATGCAGAAATTCAGGTGAAGTACTTTGGGTCCCAAAGAAGGTCAGATTAGATCAGAGCTGGTTCCTTCTGACCTTAACTTTTTGTGACTGATTACTGCTGTTCCCAGAACATACCTGTGGTGATGCCTGTTCCAGTCTGCACCCACCCAAATGATTGGGTGGGGTCTATTGCTACTTTCTCTGCGTGTGTCTTTACACTTGTACTTCTGAACTCTGCCTGCTTTCTTGTTTATTCCTCCGCATTTGTTTGCACTGAAATAACTGCGATATTTGTAAGCTTTGCCACCTTATTGTTGAAGAGTAATTTGAGCAGTAATGCTTTAGATGGAGGACACTGGAGTGCTTCAGGGGAAAAAAAATCTTATTTGTGTATATCTCATATTTTAATGAGCTTCTAATAAATCATGCAACTTTAGTTTCCTAATCCTGATTATTTTGCATGAATAGAAGTTGGGTAGGACTTGTCCAAAGACTGCTTCCTCTTTGTTTCATATTCTCGTTGACACACTGCAGAAACTTAGGATATAGTAAATGCAGTCTGTCAAAAAAAAATCTATTTTATTTGTTTTTCTTATGTTTTACATGTACTTTTTAATTATTCTTGTAACCAGTTCATCTTAGTGTTTCTGTCAAGCTTTTATCAGCTGAGTTCTAGAAGCACTTCTGGAAACTTCTCCCATAAAAAGGGCCCACAGTGTTTGCTCTTCTTCCAAATTGTCCTTGACCCAAATCTTGGCTGCTCAGGCTGTTTGTGACTCGGTCTTGTTTGGACCTTGATGTTTTCCATCCTGTTGTGTTCATTTGGGAATGTGCAAAAGGAGCTAAGAGAAGAGAGGGTAGAGAGGGAAACGTCTTCTGTAAGCTGCTGTTGGCCTGGCCACAACATGATTAGGTCCTGATAGTAATGGTTCACATGTACCTGACTGGCCAGAATTTTTTAATTCTGTGAGTCAAACCTACAACTTAAATTGAGCTGTAAGTAATGCAAATGCATTTTCAAGCTCTGGAGCAGGAGATAAATGTTCTGTCTGTTAAGCTTTTGGTTGAGTGTTTGTATCACAACTTTCCTGTCAGCATCAGTGAGTTAATCCTGTACCTCTCACCTGTGCTGAACTCACTTCCCAGAGCTTGTGTGCTTGTGAATGCAGGAGTATGAGGTGCTGATTCCTGATGAACCTGTGTGACAAAGGAGGCATTTCTTGTTTTATTTCCAGTGTTGCCAAACTGGAAACTTTAAGCCACCTTGTAAATTGATGCTTGTGGAGTTCAGCAGTGCAGAGCAGGTAGTCATTCAAAATTAGAGGCACAAAGTTTGGGTTAGTGTATCAGAACGTGGGTTCAGCAGATTAAGTAGGTGCGAACCTCAGAGAATAGTGTCAGACTGAAGGTAGCTGTAAATCATCTGTGTGGAACTTTGGCCATGCAAAACTGAAAGCTACACTGAGACCCTTTTGTGAATCTGTCCCTTAATGTTCTCTCTTGGCCACATGAGCAGCAAATTGTACTTAATGTCTGAAACAGATTCCTTGTTGACCATCTGTTTTCTTGCTTTTGCTTATTCTTGAGATGGCTTTTTGTGCTCTGCCACTACTGCTATTGTTCCCTTGCATCAGATGCTCTGGATGAGTTGGTCATTCACAAAACCTTTTCGTGATAGGTCTAACAAAAGTATGTATAACCACTCCTCAGGACCCCTCTAGTAGATTAGCAGAGAGCAGGTGCTAGCTTTTGTGCTTGAATATGTTTGACTCAAATTTAGGATTATTTCCAAGGTTGACTAATTGTGAAGTAGGTCCTTACAAAGCTCCATTTGCACCTCCTTGATAAGCTGAGTCCAGTTTTAGCCTGTCTCTCCAAACAGATCGTACAGTTTGTTAAACCACCACCACCATGTCCTGTGCTTTTGTAGCTGATGGGTAGGGGAGGAATAAAGCTCGATGGTTTTCACTGGAAAGGAGACAAAAATGTTTCCACTTAATTTGATTGGCCTGCCATTGCAGGAGCTGCTAATGATGTCTGCATAGTACTCAGGGGACCACTCAAACTGGTGGAGGGAATCATAAGAGATATTGCTAGTAACTTAATCATGTCCTTTGATGCTGCAGGAGAGGTTAGTGCGATGTCCACTGCTAGATGCTGTGTAAGAGCACTTCTGAGGTAATTAGTGCCCTGTCCTGAAGGTGAATTTTTGCTTGGGGAGGGAAGTACCAGTGAAAACTAAAATCCATTAGCTTTTCTCACAGGAAGTTTGGCTGGACTAGAGAGTAATATGATCTTTAGGCGTTAATAAGGCTCAGCCTTGATGAGGAGAGCCCATTGTTAGAAAAGATCCTCGGTCTCTTCTGCCAATAAGGCAACAGTGGTGGGTTGACTCCTTCTCTCTGCACCTGTGGGAGGGCACGGACCAGTGTGCCCTCAGCAGCAGAGGCTTTGTCAGGTGCACTTTGGCTCCTTCTCCAGTGCAAATAGTCTCTCACCTTGCCTAGCCCTATATTAGGGAACTACATGTCAGTGGAGGGAAGAGCGATTCCCTTAGCCAGCGCAGTTCCTAGGTTAAGTCAGAGACCCTGAGACTCCTTGCCCTTGCAGAGGGTCCCAGTTCTTGCTCACCTCCATGTGCTACTTTCTCATTCATCGCTGGGGTGACTTAAACTTCCCAGGTGCCTGATGGTTTCATGTAATCTGAAGGAGAACATGCACTTGCAGCAAGAGCCATGGGTAGGGTAATGTACCTCTTTAAAAGTGAAGCCTCAGAGGTGCTGGAAGCCCTCTGATAGCCTAATAATAATTATTAATGCTAGTAAAAATTAGTGAACTCCTCAACTCCTGGCAGAAGGTTGTCATAATAACGATGGAATCTTTGTTCAGTCAGAAGTAAGAATGGGTCAGGCTTGTGCAAAAACCTCCTTCCCTGAGTTCTGTCCTCTTTGTACATTCAGTCTTCAGCTGGCTGCATTTTTATCTTCCTGAATTACGTGAGGAAATGACTTTTTTTTCCCCTCTCCGTGCTCCTGCGACAGGAGCGAGGGGGAGAGGGATTAGTGAGCTAATTAGAAATGATCGCATCTATCAACACTAATTAGCAATCCTGTGGTCTCACTTGCGTGTTCTTTTGAGCTGCTCCCCTTCGGGACAGCGCCACAATCAGCCCCTGCCTTTGGGGCCGTTCCATCCCTGCCGCACTGATTGGAAGTGATGGCCGGGCTGCGTGTGTCGGGCAGGGACAGCACTGCTCGGATGTGCTTTCCAGGCTGCTTCCTTTCCATTCCTCCTGTCACCAGGGGCACCCTTGGCCTCCGTGGGCACCACGCTGCCGCTGCTAATGACCACGGAATGAAGATGGCAGGGGGATTTGTTTTCAACACCTCTTTCCTCCAGTGGCTTTTTCACTTGTAGCACTGCAACTCAAAGGGCTGCTTCTCTGTGGAGCTAAATGAGCCAAGATAGGGGCTGGCTGCTGAGTCTGGTGTAGAGCTGGAACAGAGTGAGATTCTCTTCCCGGCTCTGCACTAACATTTCAGCAGCAGATCAGGTGCTTGTTCTGGCAGAATGGTCCCAAGAATTTATCAGTAGAAGACCCAAAATAAGTTGTCTTCCTTTTGTCACTGCAACAGTGCATGAACTTGAGGATAGCAGTAAAAAAACCCTAAAAATACTAATAAATTCACCAGGCAGACTGCTCTAACTGAATTGTTTGGCCATGGCGAGTCCTGCCAGAATAATGAAACTGTTCCTTCCCTGCTTTTCCGTGTTAAAAACATGATGAGGTGAGAGAAGTTTGTGTCTGTGATCAGGATAGAGAAAGCTTTGTTTCTGTGTTTCTCTCCAGATGGGTGCTTGCTGAGGAATGCTCAAGTCGTGTCTGATTCCAGCCTCCTTCTATATTTTTTGCTGTCTCTACAGAGCTAGTGAGGCAAGGAAAGAGCATCCTAAACTTATATGAAAGAGCCATGCTGAAGGATATAGGCATGCACTAAACCAGAACTTCAGAAATCTCTTGGGCAGTAAAGTACAAGCCAGAAAGAGCATGGCTTAACTCTGCCTAGAAGAGAGGGTTGTGGAGCTTCAGCAAATACAATTTAGACAAATGATGAAAGCTGTGTGTGTTAACTTGAGAGTCTGTGTTGTTCAAAGTTACAGATATCAAAAACATTCTTGTTTTGGTCTCTAGTTGCTATCTTTTATTCTAGGAATGTCATATTTACAGAATCTTTTCCAGGATGTGAGAAGTGGAGATGTATTTTTCAGTGAGTTTTCAGACATATGTATTTCAGTGAGGAAGAGCAGTGCCCAGGGAATAATTTGAAGCTTTCGTAGTGTTGGAGCATGAGATAGGGGATGGTGAATACTCCTAGTTCCAGACTGTGGGAAAGTGTATCCTAACCCAGAGAGTCCTGAGTCCAGGGAAGCCAACGGGAAAGTCTTGAAGGAGGCATTTCTGGTCTGTGTTGATGTGTTCAGCTGAAACTTTATAATTCACTTGATGTGTGTGCTCTAAACTGATGCACTTTAAAAAACAATTGAGAGAAACTTTCCTGTGCACTGGTCCTCCTCATCTTGGTGTTCCAGCAGCTTTCTCTGACTCGTTGGCTGCAGGGAGCTGTTGATCCCACAGTGTTCAGGGATGAAGGCTTTCAGAGCATGCTGCAGTGCTCACAATGTCAGTAACGATTTCTGGCTAATGCAGCTTTTTGGTGGTGTCATCTCTCATTATCACATGGGCTTTCCTTGGGCTTTTTCTTGTCTCTCATTCAGAATTTTGACCTTCCTTATTAATTAAACAGTGACTTTCCTGCAGCCAGTGATTGAGTTATTCAGTAATACCTGCCTAAAGCCATCATAATAAAAGACAGAAGTTCTTTTTAATGCAAATTATTTGGTTCCAGATGTTTTGATCACATTAAACGATGGCTCAAATTAACCAGCTATTGGATTAAGCAACAGGCTACCTTGGCTGCTTTTTCTAATCATCATGATTCCTAATACGTTAGTTTCCCAGAGCATGCTCTCAAGAAGGCAGTGTAGCCCCTAGTTCTCATGAAATAAAAACAATAGAGAGACAGAAGCTGTCTAGCATGGGCCCTTTGTTTTTCATAGCAAATATCTTTCCTTTCTATAAATATTACCTGCTACCAAGATAATGCTCTGACTTGTTTGTGGTGCTCTGGAAAGGAGTTTTTCAGGGTGTACAGGAGACTCTGTGGTCCTGGAAGTGATTGTTAAATACTTTGTCCAAGGCTATCAGGTGCTACATCATCCTTCTACATTCTAGGCAAGTTCTTGTAGAGGGAATAGATGTGTTAGTGGAAGGCCCTCAGACTTAGAAGGCAAAATCCAAAGCAGGGTTCAGTGGCTTGATCGCTCAACTTTGAAAACAATTTCAGGTTTCCAGGGGAAAGATCTTAACCATTTTAATAGCTTACCATGGGATGTGCAACAGATATTCCTTCTCCTAGTTGTTAAATTGTGAGTAGCTGCCTCTGTGGAATCAGAGTGCTCAGCAACAGGTTACAGATTTCCTCTGAAAAGTGCTAAGTAACAGTCTCTGTACTGTTTATGGAGGTCAGAATAGGGAGATGCAATGGGATTTTCTGGTGTGAGATCTTACCATTTCTGCCAAGGGTTTATTATTTGGAGCTGAACAAATAAAGACTGGATCTACAAACTTGATATGTTTCTTTTTTGTTTGTTTTCTTTCCCTGGTTTCTCCATGCAGCTCGGATTGGAAAAATGAAACGGAGGAAGCAAGACGAAGGGCAGGTATGTCCCCTCTGCAGCCGACCTCTGTCAGGATCCGAGGAGGAGATGAGTAGGCATGTGGAACAATGCCTTGCAAAGGTAGAGGCGCAGCAAGATCACCAGCTGCCATTCCCTTCTCCCTACTCCCAGCTCTGTCTGCAGTTGACCTAATGTGGGGCAAAAACTAACATTGCTGAGCTTGCAGGCAATGCTAACAGTTTCCCTAAGATCTGTAGTCACTTCTTTGTTTGCGAAGATGGGTTCTTCTGTATTTTTCTGTTCTGTTGCATTAGTAATTTTTTACTTCATGCATCCTTCTGCTGTTACAGAAGTCTAATTCGTAGGTTGTAAAGGTGGAGCTATTGAAGTTTATGAACCTTTTGTAGGAATTCAGGCATTCGGTGTAGCACCAGAAGAACAGTTCGTTCTGATCTGTGCCTTTGACAACATTAGAATTATTGTTTGTTTCTTTTGTAGCAGACTGGGATTTGTAAAGGTTGCATGACCATCTTACTCCAGGGAAGTGCATTTACACAGAACCGTTCTCTTGCTGTTCATCCCAAAGACAGCAAGGAAGGAGAAACAAGCCCTGGGGGAGGGAGAGAGTTCTGTAAGAGGGCTTTTTGTTCATGTTTCTCAGGAAAAACCTTCAACAGAGGACTTGTTGCCTCAAGAGGTGCATAGTATAAAGAGAGGTGTATTTTGATCAGTATGCTCCAAAGTTATTTTACAGGAGAACACTTCTGCTAGGGGTTGAAGGAATCTGTGGTATCATGTTCGTCCATGATAGAGGAATTTTGTATGCAAGGCAGGGGAATACATGTTGAAATGAACACCAGCATTGCTGTAGAGACCAGACCTTAAATTTCCTTGAGTAAAAATTATGAAACTTGCAACTTGTTTTGATCTTACGTTGTCAAGTTCTTCCAGTACCTGTTTACTTCTGGTTTAGGTTAGTAGGAATGGGGATGGGAATAGAGGCTGCTGTATGCTCTATACTTAGCTGTCCTGGGAGCAGTCTAGCTTTTCTGCCCCTTCCCTCCATGAGTTATGAATTGCAAAGAGCCATTTCGTGCATCTCAACACTCTGCCCCTGCTTTACCCTGTGCAGAGAGAAGGTTCATGCATGACTGAGGATGACTCTGTGGACATCGAGAACGAGAATGGCAACCGCTTTGAAGAATATGAGTGGTGCGGGCAGAAGAGGATACGGGCTACTACTCTCCTGGAGGGAGGATTTCGAGGTGCGCCAGTGTTTTGGGGGCACTTGTAAATCATTCTGCTGTGAAAGTTGATCATTACCTATCTCTAAAGGGAGGGACATGGGCATTTCCCTTCCACAAAAGGCAGGATCATCAGCCTTTGCCAGAATGTAAATTGATTTCAGTTTTTTGTCCCTCTTGAAAGATGAGAGTCAAAATTTGTGCAAATCTTGAACAAAGCATGGGATTATTTCTTTCTCAAGGAATGTGGCTGAAGAGGGAATGGGTAGATCATTTGGGGGAAATAGCGTTTTATATCTCACACATAGTAAGAAATACATGGAAATATGTGAAGAGAGAGAAATAGAAATGAAATTGTAAAAATTCCCAGCCTGGAGTGACGAAAGCTGGTGTATCAGCCTCTGGTGATGTATTGGAGGTGACAGCTAAGTCGCTTTAGCACCTGCATAAAGTATTAAAGGGCCAGTTGTGTATTTATCACTCCATCCCTTTTAAGGTTGATAAATGAGAATCCAGGAACCTGCTCTGCACCTCCAGCACTGCAAGCCCTTAGGGCTCTCAGACAAACACATTTTATTTTTCCTCCTTCTTTTGCTCCTTCCCCAGTGATGGGGAAATCAGTTACCAAGGAGAGAGTGAGTTATGGCAAAATTTGACCTCTCGTGAGCTTTATTGGTGAATGTAATTTTAGCTTGAAACCTGGCCCCTTTCTTACATGCAGCCCTTTGGCCTCAAAGAGGAGGATTTACTAAACTGTTCGTTGGCAAGAACCTCAGGCACTCACAAGAGTCTCACAAGCAATCCACATAGTGCCTGCTTAATGAGAGGAGGAATGCTGGTTCCATTCCTTCAATAAAGAGGGTGGGATGTGATCTCTTCCTGTATCAGCTTGGATTTTAATTTAAAATACCTCAAGGGGAAAGGCTACTGCATAAGGGAGTTGGACTTAAAAGCCAGCCATGTGCTTAGCTAAAATCAGGCACTCCTGAGCTGCTCTTGCTTTCTTCTGAAATTAAATTGTAGCTGGGTTATAGCAGAGCGGGTGATCGGGAGCACAGAGTTGAAGGAGCAGTTTCTTTGGGCTTTAAAGGACCCGCAGTGAAGCTCACGCTAATTGTATGCTGTGTCAGTAGTCTTAACTTTTTTTTGTGACTGCATGGAGAGTTGCATCTGTGCATGATTCCAGGTAGAGGCCTGATGAGACCATGCAGGATCTTAGACTATGCTTATGTAGTGTAGACACTACACAATCCACAGTGGGGAAGCATGGGATGGCTGTGTGCCTCTGTTGTTGTTGTTACCGCTAGTCCTGGTTAGAAAAAGCTGTTCAGTTCATTTCTTCCCCTTTTTTTTGCATGAGTGGTTTCTTCCTTCACCCCCACCAACCACCTGCATTTGAGGAGAGCACGATCTTCCACTTCCTTTGGTGTGGACATCGTGCTGTCTTCACCTGGTAAATGTTCCCAGTTGTTTTTGAGTTAACTCACTGAAGTGTGATCTGAACCTTCTATATTGCCTTGGTCATATGGAGACCCTCTTTCAAATGAGAAGTCAGGTGGAAAAAATGCATGT
This sequence comes from Picathartes gymnocephalus, assembly GCA_013390045.1. Lineage (NCBI taxonomy): Eukaryota > Metazoa > Chordata > Aves > Passeriformes > Picathartidae > Picathartes > Picathartes gymnocephalus. Next base: position 22,301 of record WEKY01022432.1, on the reverse strand, counting down.
AATTGATGTGGTTAGGCTGGGTAAATATAAAGTACCTGCTCTTTGTTGCATTTTCTTCATTATTTTAAGGAATTCTCAAATGTGTTAGTTGTTACTATGTCAATTACCTGCTTTCCTCCACCAGAAGTTAGACAGGTTCTAGCATCAATCAGTACTGTAACCTCTGCCAGATGGCTACACACACATGAACAGATTCGTGTGCACTTCATTCATACTTAGAGATGGCCTTGCTCCCGTCAGGAATTATGGGGTCTATCATTTCTTTCCTTTTGGAGACCTTTGTTACACCTTCAAGAATTACGTGGACAGATCCAGGAAAAGATTTGGAAGTCCAGGAGAAAAGCAGAATACAACTACATGCAGTTCTAAAACCCTCCATAATCACCCTGGCTGACAAGGCTTTTGTGTTAGTCTTCTTCCCTTCTGGTGCTGGATGAAAGGTGTCTTTAGATCAGTTCACAAGCACAGGAACCTCCCTGTAGTATTTATTTGTAGTGAGAAACATCCTCCCTGTGCAGCGTTTTGTGGCAGAACCACTACTGAAGAAGGGACTCCTGATACCTGAGCAGCTGGCAGGTCTCTAGCACCTGGCCTTCCTCCTCTGGAGCACACCTCTGCTGGCAGCTAGATTCAGCAGCTGCCATGCTTCTCTAGAGAAGTGTCCTCTTCTCTAAGCAGGGAATTCTTTCCTAACAACTTTCTACCTAGTATTTTGGGATAACCAGGCAATATGTACAGGATATCTACCTACTCTGTGCAAGAAATTGTAAAATTTGGGAAGCCAGAGCAAAGCTGGAGTGATCTCCTACAGCTGGCTGATTGCATTTATTTTTAAGTTACACTTTTTCATGCTCTCTTTTGTGGCTCTCCTATTGTCTCTGACTGCTGCGTTCACGCGTCTCCATCACTCAGGACTGCTGTGTGCACTCTCAGGTAACCTTAAGGTGACTGTCTTTCTTCTTTCACTGCCAGTGTTGGCTCTTGCCAGACAGAATTCTTAATTTACAACCCTGAAGCACAGCACAACGTTTTGTAGATGCTTTCTAATGCTTGAAACTGCTTTGTCTGGAGTTGGCAAGGCCCTCGTTAACCCCCGTCACCTGAGGCTTTGCATTTGGCTCTGTTCCCTTTGCTGAGAAGTAGCAGTGATGTGGAAATCAAATGTCTTTTATAATGCCAGACAGCCTTTGCCAGGCTACAGGGATGTCACCAATGTCTAAAGAGATGACATGGGGAAATACATAAAACCGGAGGGGAAAATAGATGGCCATGTGTCTCATTAATTTCAGTTTTAATGGTGTGTTGCTTTGACGAGATGTCACAGCTGGGTGAAGGGGGAGCAGGACAATGTGGCCAGTGTTTGGTGTACATAAGTCCATTGGGCAGCAGTGTCTCAAACTTAACACAGATCCTGGCTTCTTTTTATCATTTTTGGTTAGGGGACAAGGTTCATACCACTCTCAACATGAGGAAAATTCTTTGCCAATTATGTGGAAAATCCTGACAGATTCTCAGTTGGAGTAAGGATGAGAGACCTTGGGGTTTTTCTTTTTAAAAACAGAAACATCAGGGAAATGAACAGCCCTGTTTGGATTTTGTGGAAGATGGTCTAAAAGATAGAAGCAACCACAGGCTGAAACTCTCCCTTGCAAAGTTCCTAGGACGACACTTTCCTGCTTCCACAGCACTTGCCGTGAAAACTTACTCGTCTGACCCAAGGAGGTGTCTTAGAAGCTGGAAAATCTTTGTCTTCTCTTGTTGGTGTTACAGCTGCAAGCCCCCAGTCAGTTCTAGTGCAGCAGAGCCAAAGCACACCTACTTGGCTGCCACAGCTTGGCATACCTGAGGCAGCAGGTGGAAAGAGCAGGCTGTGGCAGGAAGTAGCAATATGACCTAACTGAGAAGTGCAGGGATCAGTGTGTTGTCTCTGAAACTGTTGGGTTTGGTTGAAGGATTTCAGTCAGGAGATCTTTAGTACTCCTTGCTCTCCTTCTGGCTTCTTAAAGCATCATTTGCTATCATTAAATTTGCTTTCCAAAACTGGAAGGATGCAGGGTGTAAATGAAGATTGTTGGCAATTACATAGGATTTGGAACCACTTTGTTTTAGCAAAGGTCCTGCTTGAAGTAGGGGTTTGTAGGAGAGTTTGTGGTTCTTTTTGAGGGTAGGTGCAGAATACCGGTATGAAATACCAAGCTCCATTTAAATCAAGCTTGTACTTCAAAGTGTAAGACTGTACAGATAAAATAATCAAATATTCCCCTGCCTCAGTACAGTGTCACAAGACTAAAATTTCTCTTGAAATACCTGAACATTCAGTAACTCTCTCCCCATGTCTCTGAATCATCCCTCTCTGAAGCTCTTCGTTGCTCAAGATTATTTCATGCCATCTTTAATGAGTTTCTGTGTTTAGGATGCCAACAAGGCTTCACAAGTGAAAGCGTCAAGTGGCTTCCTCTCTGATGCGGGGTTTGTTGGTTTTTTTTTTTTAATGCTCTACATATTTGTAGCAATTCTTCTATTCCAGTCCAGAATAGATGCACGTTAACCCTCAGTGTTTACACTGTAAGGTTATCCCTTTAAAGAATTCCTGAGGGAAGTTCAAAAGGTTTTTTTTTTCTTTGAAAGATTCAGTGTCTCTTTTTGTGTGTATGTTTCTTACTTGAAAGAAGGGAAGGGTGGGGGGAAAGTGGCAAAAAAAGTGCTTTATCTGAAAAGAATCACATCAGCTTCACACTGATAGAAGCTGCTGTCATCTCTTAAACAGCTTAGCACAGTCAAAAGGCAAGAGGACTTAAAACAGTGTCTTACACAGGGATCGATGGGTGGAACACATAACTCGTAACTGCAAAAAAAAAAAGCAGCTCCGGGGGAGAGATAACGGTAATGATTGCATTGAGGGAAGCTTGAGGGAGGCTTGTTCTTTGTAACACAGCTTCAAAGGTGTCTGAACTGGTGCCTAAGCAAACTGTCCTGTGAAGTTGCTGCCTCTCTAGGTCTTGGGAAGGCGGGGGGATTGGGGGATGCTTGCACCCTTCTGTTTCTTAACAGATGGGACAAAGATTAGTAAATGCCAGGTTAGTGGCTCCCTTCTGCTGTCTCAGATTTGAGGAGAGGATTTTGTCACTTGGTCTCTTTCTGTCGGTTCCGGGAGGCAGCATGTCCGGGAGAGGGGATGGAGGAGAGCACGGCTGGGGCAGCTGGGGAGCTGGGTGTTGGGCGGGATGTCAGTTTATCGATCGCACCTCAGTCAGGAGAGCTGCAGGCGCAGTGCTCTGAGCACGAGCGGCAGCGTGCTTAATGTGATTGAAAGGCAGTTAAAATGGCGGTGACCTTTTCAGGGGGAATTAGATTGCCTGCCAAGAGTGGTTAGAGGGAGTGATAACGCCAGCTTGAGGAAGCTGTCCAGTCTGCTTCAAAGGGAGAGAGACAGGGAAAGCAAGCTGGCAGCAAGTACCATTTGAAGTACGAACCGTGCAGTCTGATAGAACAGAGATTGCTGTCCTCTTTAGATATGAAAGAATTGAAAAACTGTAGCTAAGTTCTCTCCACCCGCACCGTCCTCCTCTTCTCCCCTCCAGCTCCCCCACCAAACAGCCTTCCTCTAGGTGCAGCAGCAAGCTAGTCACCACTGCTCTTCTCAGTTTCTTTTGCTTCAGCAGATCGGTTGCATCAAAAATAACACAGAAGAGAGAAAGACTTTGAAAATGTTAAAATGGCAAGCAGGGCATTTTCAGGGAAGGATACCTTCTAAGAAAGATCAACATGACAAGGATCTGTCTGATAAATTGTGGTACTCTTGAAGAGGGAGAAATACACAGGGATTACTTAACTCTGAAGTTTCTCTTTATTTTTCTGGTATTTCTTTTTATTTCTTCACACTGCCTTCCTCTCAAGCTAGCAGAAGGCTTGGATCCATTTGTTAATGTCTTACGGAGGGAAGAGAACAGCCCAACTAAGCATATGCATAGAGGGACTTGGTAAAGCCTTTATCAGCTGTAACAAGCTAGTTATCCTTGGGTGTCCATTTGCATTGCATCTCATGTCGTGTACCATTAGTGCAGCTGCCTGGAAAGTGGGAGTGTATTAAAATGTTTAAATGTTTCTAGCAAATGGCTGCAGTCCTCCCACTGTCAGCTTTCTGTTGACACAGAATCAGGTTATGTTTCAGTTTGAGCAGCAAGTGTGTAGGCCAGCCTTCATCTAGTGCGGCTTAGTTGTCCCAGAAAGAGCATTGGGGTAGTAGCTGTGTGTTCCTCAAGTTTGTTCTCCTTCTAAATCCATACAGCATTAAAATCATTCTTTCATGTGTGAGGTCCTGGCCTCAGAATCCAAATAGATACTTTTTAGTTCTCCTACGTCAACAACAGGTTTTTGTAATGACAGTGACTTCTTGGGTCTGGTAACTGCCTGGACAGAAGGCTCCAAATAGAGAAGGAAAACTCACTGGTGCTTCTCTGTGCAATTTCATGAAAATGGAACTCTACAACAAAACTCTTAAATTCTGTGTTTGATGCATATGTGGAAACTGAAGCATGGAGAAGCTTCTTCTCTAGTGTTATAAAGATAATAGCAGAGCTGGCGACAAACCTTAAAGGTCTTGCTCTAGAATCTCACCTAGTAGCCAGCTGTGCCCTCTTTTTCAGATATAATGAGACATGCAGGAAAGCTTCAAGAGGCAAGGAGACTTCCTTTTTTTCCATGTCAGGAGATTCAGGCTGCATTTAAGGTTATACTGGTAAGAGAGTGTAAATTGATCTATTCAAATGCAGCAAAAGCATTTGAGCTGAACAGTAAATGTGTGACTTCTCTTAAGAGACTGTGTGGGCAATGGAAGATGGCACTGGCATAGACCTTTTGGAAGAGAGGTCTAGTAACTAGAATCATCTTTGCTACTGCTGTGTAGATAAGCCAGAATTCATTCATTTTACCCTAGAAGGCTAAAGCAAACTTCAGCTTGGATGCAAGAGCAGTTTATGGTAAAAGTGCAGGGAATCTTGGCTGTAACGAAATTCTTAATCTTCCTCCTATTTAGCAAGAGCTCAATTCAGTGCATTTCTCGGCCCCGTTTCCAGAGTCAGCATCTCTCTCTAAGATGAATGTGTTTACATCTGAACATCCTTCCCAACCTCTCAATCCTTGAATTTTAGCCTTCCTATGTTTGCGTTGCTACCTTCTGCTGGTCACTTCTACCTGCTGTAAGCTTCCAAGTGGGCAAGATGTATAAATTCCACGTTTCTCACGTGCTTTTTCTGTGCCTTATGCCCCTTAGAGGGCTGCTGAGCCCCAGAGCACTTGCATCTCTTACCTCAGCCCTTGTGTAAAAGTGATAATCCTGGTAATCCTTCCATTGCAGAAGCACAGTAATATGGACTGGTCTGATGGAGTAGCCTAACCACTTCTAAATGTTTGCACCTCTCTCCTTTGAGAGCAAGTACCTGCCCATAAGGTAATACTTGACCTAAAAATGCTAACAAAAATCTGTTTGCATAGTGTTAGATACAATCATCATATGGGCTGCACCTGATTGTGTCTGCCTGTAGAATGTTAAGGATTCTGTAGTTAAGAAATATCTCTTAAGTATTGTCCTGTATATTAATATCATAAGTTGACTATAGTGACCCAGAGAAACAGATTAGAGTAGTATGTGATTTAAGAGGAAAAAAACCCTCTTACCTTACATACAACAGCCAGCATGACCTGCCATGTAATTGATGCTCAATGTCATGTGTGTTTGAAGTTCACATAATTCTTCAAGGAACATTGTTTTATTCATTTTGGAACACAAAGTAATCAATGAGACTTAGCAAAGTAAAAAGCATTTCAACTGGAAAAAAAGAAATTGGTGAGGATAGCCATTAAAATTTTGCATTGTTGATTGTACATTTTTGTTAACTTGATTGCATACAGAAACTTAAGAATCTAATTTTTATGCTCAAACTACCAGAATGCATTAGCTGAAAGGAGCACAATCAGCTAAACCTTGGTGGTCGATTCATGTAACACCGACAACTACTCTAACCAGGAAAAGATTTTCTGCATGGATTCTCTGCATTTTACAGTATTACATATTGTATTTGGGGGATGAAAAGGGATGTCTGTCACCCCCTTCCTAGAGCAAGGGGGGGGGAAGAAAAGAAAACAGAAAATGCAATTGTAACACCATGAAAATTAGCAGGGGGAGTAAGGGAGCAGGTAGAGCACCTGAAACTACTCAGTTTTTTGAAGTAGGCTAGGTTTCAGCTGACAGTTCCTTTAAACTTCAGTTTTTGTAGGTCTCAGACATTAGTTGCTCTGCAATTCCGTTTTCCACTGGTCTGTTAGCTGTGGTTTTGAAAATCCCAGGCTTTAAGATAGTAATGTGATAAATTTTTAATTTTTTCCCTCAAGGGTCTGCAGTTTTGCTAGAACTGCAACCTTCTTCTTGGACACTCAGGTCAAACTTGAGCTTTAAGCACACAATAGTTGATTGACATGATTTTAATAGCATTTTAGAATACAGTTGTTAAGTCAGGGGCAGTGAGATGTTTCTAAAGGAAAAAGGGAGCACAGGTCTCAATGGCTCTAAACAGCTCCTGTCTCCACGTGTCGTCTCCTACACGCGGCGGTGAAACGCATTATCGAGTAGCACCCGGAAAGTGGCTAACTGCGTTTGACACACGCCAACTCCCTGCCTCCACACTGGATAATTGCATTGTCAACTGTTCAGCAAAGTGGCAGGTGACACTGCAGCCGGATTGATTGTCCTACTATGGAGGCTCCCAAGACTGTCAGCCACCCAATCAATAGAGTTTACACAAGACACTGTGACTGCATCTGTAACTAATTTCAGTTTGAACCTCGCAAGGTGGCTGTCCCTGTTTCCTGGCCTCTCTTCTTTGCTTGCATTTTCTCCCTGGACGAGGAAGTTGTTTTTACACTGAAAGCCTGGTTTTATTTCTTGTTTTGGGGCTGGAAGTGAAGAAATCAATGGTGTGTTTTGTGGTTTGAGAGTTGAGGGCATTACAGCACATGGCTAACTAGCAGCTCCAGTTTTGCAATCAATAGACTGATCAATTGATTAAATTAGCACTGATTTCTCTTTCTTCTTTCCAACCTAGAAAAGAATTAGTTTGGGAAGAAGAGCACATGTGTTTGGCCTATGAAATTTAGCCCTTGGTTTTTCCAGTCCTTGGTTGCTTTTCCCCCATGAATACAATCTCTGTGCTCATCATTATTTAAAGCAAACTGCATTGAGCCCCACCACTGGCAGCAGCCTGCTGTAAGCCAGGGTGTCACTTTCAGCTGTTCACCAGCCTTGCTGCTTCATGCTCGGCTGCCTTAGAAAAGTCATCCTCCAAGCTCTGCTGTGCTGTTTTATTATTGGCAAAGTTGCGACATTCCTGTGATCCCTGTCAGTGGTGCTTATTGATCCAGTGATGTGAATCTGCTTAGTGATTCAAGATAACTTTAATTCTACCTCTTCCTTTTTTGTTTGTTTCCACCCTCTCCCCAGGGGAACAAAAGCTTTCAGATCCACCTTTCCCTAACTGTGGAAAATGAGCTGTAGCTGCAAAGACCATGGCTGTTGCTGCTGCTTTTGTACTTCAGCTCTGGGTTTTGAAGAGCAGCCTTTGAGATAGACATGAATGAGGCTATTCTCAACTTCCTGTATCACAGCAAGCACAAGGCTCTAGGAGGCAGCCATGAATGGCCAAACCAGATCAGACTTTTGGTCCGAGCATGTTTTCCCCTCTGCAGCCATAGTTTGTACCTCATGAGTTACGGGAGGCATAAAAGACTTCTCTGGAATTCTCCTCAATACTGCAAGGGGTGGGGAAGCCTCTTCCTGAGCCTTGCAGCAGCTGGCTCCTAGCCTGTACAGCAGTGCTTGCCTGCCCTTTGTTCAGCATGCTGCTGCAAAATTATGTTAATGGTCATAAAATTATATGGCCCCTTTCCTTAAAGGCAGCTGTTTCTGTGATCTGTTAGCAAAGATCCCTGTAAGCATCCACACTGGTGAGCAGTCAGGTCTCTGACAGCCCATTTGTGCCTGTGTGGGAGCTAATAGACGGCATCAGATGGATGCATCTGCTGTTTCAGGTGTGTGCTGTAACAACACAGTTGGGTGTCAGCTTTCCAGGTAAATCACTGTTTAGCTTTAAATGGATCTGGCTCCAGAGAAATGAAAACCCTTGTTTTGTAAGCAACTTTTCTTGGCTTCTGAATGTCTTTTTTTTCTGCAACCGGCTGGGAGCATCACCGGAACTGTACTATCCCTGTTGGTGCTAGGAAAAAGTGGGGGAACAATTTCACTGTTGAAAAATAAGGCTGGAGAGTCATTATGGACCTGTAGAAGGACCTGTGTTCAACATGGCCTCATCTTTGCCTTCCTCTCGTTTTCAAGAATTTTTAGTGGCTTTATCTGTCTTCCCAGATGTCTCTTACAATATAATGGCATCCATGCCACCTTGTTTTCTTAGTACTAGTTTGGGATACTTCAGCAGATGATGAAATAAACCCAGTTTAGAGCCATTCTCGGAAGTATGTGAGGCCTGGCCGTGAGTCTGCATAAACTACTTTTATTGCCTTCATTGTTTTTACTCTCCAAGAAGCCAACGAGTGACATTTCGATAAGAAAATAGAGTGAACGTGCTGGAAAGGGTGGCTGTAGAGAAGGGGGTCACTGCAAAGGGTGTAATTAGCAAAGGCTGCAGTTCTGGAGATTTATGGGAGGCTTTTCTTCTTCTTTCCTGAGCACATGAGCTACCTGCAAACAGAATGAATGCCTCTCCCCAGCCAAAATAGGCCCCAGTAGAGCTCTATGCCTCTGAGATGGATTTGAATCTAGACCCATCTATGGAATTTACACAAAATGTGGGATTTCTAGAATATTTCCAGTATAGATTTCACACACGCACACACCCTCCCTCCCAATTCCTTGGGGGCCAAACTGGAGAAATGCAGCATCCAGATGAGTTTGATCTAATGCAAGAGCAGTATCTAGTAGCTGCATTCACAATGCTGGTGCAAATAATAATATTGACATCTTAATTTTCTTCCCTGGCTTTCTTTGGAGTGATAATTAAATACAAACATATAATTTAATATATACAGAACAGCTGGCCACCAAAACTGATCTGCCTAGATAGGAGTTGAGGAGCAGAGGTGAGGTACAGTAGGTCAGTGTTTTCCTACCTGTGCTTGTGAAATTAGGCTGGGTTCATTTGGGTTTGCAGTGGTCTTGGTTGTGTTACCATTCTGCCCCTAAGACTGCCAGTCTCCGTGTGAGCTTGTGCCTGTGCAGGAGCCAGCACAGCTGTCAGTACCTGAAGCAGCATATGTTGTCACTTTGACCATCTGCTTCTGACTGTGATGGAGAAAAGGAAGGACTTGAATGTGAAGTCCGTTTATCTGTTCTGTGAATCTGCCTGTATATCATGTTAATAACTGTTGATCTTAACCTGGGCCATCATTCACTGGAGAGTCGTTCATGTGACCACTCATCAGGAGGGCTGCACAAAGGAAGTGAGATTTGAGAAACAGTGCAGAGGTCAGAGAGGATGCTTAGGCATAGGGGACAACTGAGGAGAAAGAAAAGTGCTATGATAACTTACAAGAAGGAGAAGGAAAGGATTTCTGGTGAGAGAACAGACATTATTAATAGGTACATGGAAAGAATGGGAAGTGTTTTTACCTTCAAGCTCAGGTGATTCCTGTAGCCTGCCAGTGCTTGAAGCTGGCAGCAGTTAAGAGGCATGCAAATTTTTCCTGCTTTTCTGACCTCTGAGTCAGTACTTCAGAAATACTGTTGCTTGTGTAGAGTACCTAAATTTTTCAGAAAGTAACTTGAATTGGTGCTCAGGCCGACTGCTCTGAGACCAGCCCAAGCAAAGAAAGCTGTGTACACAGTGCTAGGTAAGTGATGTTGATAGGTACATTCTGATTGATGGGCGAGTTTGTCTCCCAAACTGTCACAGGGTTTATAGAGGTGCCACTCAATACCAGTGCTGGAATTGCTTGTCAGAGCACCTGGCTACAAGAGCAATGGGGATTGGAGACAGAGCTGTAACTTTGTTTTTTCTCTGCTAAATGGCCCAGCGTCTGACCTGCCTGTTCACTCCTGTTTGTCTGGTCCTTAAGGAGGCAGCTGGGATTAAGACTGTCAGAGAATTGTGCTGCTTTAGAATCAGGAGGCTAATTGTCTTGGGGCTGGCAGCATATGAGAAGGGGTTGCCTCTCACCAAATGCAGAGCAAGAGCAAAAAAAAATTTTCAGCAAGGAACAGGAAAGGTATAGGAGTGTTTGCGCTGGGTTTGTTCTTCTTTCATCTAAAAGCACCATTTTCAAATTCATACATGGAATTACATTCCTCAGGCCTTGAGTGACTCCAAAGGAGTCACAGTTGCTTCTGTGAATAACAGATCACATCTCTTATGAATTCCTAGGTCAAACTCACAAGTTAACATTCAGTTGTCGGATTTCACTTTGTTAACACGTGGGAATAAAGTTCCGGTCCCGAGCATTGACCTCTGGATAACACACTGGCTTTAGAGGTCTGCTCTAGGCAGTGTTGCTGATGGCTGTGAATTACTGTGTGACCTTCAGAAGCAGAGCCTTGCTGGAGGAACCCTTCCCTGTTCCCAGTGCATGCTATTGAATTGCAAATCACCCAAGTGGAGTGGTAGGGGATGTTCTGGAAGCTCCTGTCCTCTGCACTCCATTTCATGTTTTCATTTCTCCAGGATGGCAGTGTACACTTACCAGCAGGAGCTGGAAGTTGTGAGCCCTCTTTACATTTGGGCTGAGTTAGTGAGAAGCAGGTGTGATCCTTTTGGGCCTTCCTTGCATTTAGTGGTCTTCTTAATCCATTTATAACAGCACTTGTCCAGAAATCTGGTTTGAATGAGCCTGAGATGAATGAATAATGTCAAGCAGTTCAGACGTCAAATATTTGAACAGCTGCATGGGTGTTTTCACTGGCTTTGTGCATGGAAGCAACCCCAGGAAGTTAGACAAGGAGGGTCAGGTTGAAATTGTGGCACCAAACCCGATCCCACTGGAACTGACCACAAAGTCCATCCCTGCTGCAGAATGAAAAGGTGTTACAGGATGCTGGTTGCAATCTGTTCATTCCCCAGGTGATGCTGGGCCAAGCTTTAGATTCCATTCTTTAGTGTTTTCTTGTGTGCTGGAGCAGTACTGGGATTTACGGATCTTTTGATTCACATCAGAATATTTTGTGGCTTTTGTTTTTCATTTTTATTTAAAGCAGCTTCTGAAGTCCTAAAATGGATAGCACAACTTATATTCAGAGTATTTTTTGGATTCATGGAGGTTACTTTCTTTAGCATCGTTTTTTACCATGTTGCAATGGACTGCACTTGGTCACATTAAAAAAAACCTCCATATTAACTGAAAAACTGAGAGTTGGATCACCTTATTGCACTTCCCTTTAGTTGTCAGTTTGGGAGTCCTTGTTTGATCAGAAAAGAAAATTTACCTTTCCCCTGCCCCTCATTTTAACCTATGAACTTCTCTGCTGTACCATCCTCTCTGACTGAAAGCCTCTCTCAGATTATCCCAGTGTGTATTTGCCATCATAACACATACTATCCAAACGCTCCCTTTTTACCCTCCCTGCTTAGGAAGTATAGTAGTCTGCTGGCAGTGCAGCCAGGCAATACAGCTAGATTCAGCCAAAGCTCTGGAATATTTTCCTTCCAGACTTAAACGGGATTTTCTTAAATACAAAGGTCTTGAGAGCAAGGACACAAGGATTCTGAAGTCAAGGTGCCTTAATATTTGTAAACTGTATTGCAGAAAGCAGATTGTCTCATCTTAAGCTCTAGCCATAAACCACCAGTTGGCTTGAGTCACTTGGAAACAAAATTGATGGAAAGGTGCATGTCTGCTGTGTGCTTGGCATCCTTGCAGAGACAGTAGCACGGGGGGTGGTCCCACTTACGTTCACTCATTTGGCCACCTTCCCCCCCCCACCAAGGCACTTGCTCTGAGTATTCATTATCTGGCTAATGTTCAGATCATCTCCTGGGACTGGCCAAGTCACAGCTCCAGCTTTGCATGATTTGTGTCTCCCGCACCTACAAGAAAAATGAAGACCTGTGTGTCCAAAGTTTATGGCCTCTGAGAAGTGATGGGCTAAAGTAATGCCAGGTGCAGGGGATGGTGTTACTGCAGGTTAAATGCCATGCCTATAAATTACCACCCATCGCCCACTCCTGACTTTTAAAGCAGCTTTGAAAGACTATCCAGTTTCTTTGACAGGTCTCTCTTACCCTTCTAAATCTTCTCCCAAACATTGTGATGAACTGAGTGAGTCAAGATTTACTAGATGAGCCATTGCAGCAAGAGGAGGCAGCTCATGACACGTGTCGGCTGGCAGTGTGCAGCCAGTATGTGAAACATTCTGAGGGGTCTGCTGGAAAAGGGCTGCCCCAGTGACATCATGGGGCTGACCTACAGGCATGGCTCCCACAGTACCTGTCACAGACATGGGTGCTGCATTGTTGGCATTAGTTGTGTTACCTCTGCTAAAAATTAAGGCTGGCGATTACTTCGAAGTAAAAGGTAGTTTATGCTTCTAGGGAAAGGTTAGTATTAATATCATTGTCATGCTACAGTTGTCACTCGTTAAGGACCTTCTTGATATTCAGGGAAGAGAAATATCAAATCCATATAAACAAATTTTATTGGGGGCTTAATGAATCAGTGAGAGCATCCGTTCCTAGAGAGCGACAGTAAAGAACTGTGTCTGCATAGTATCCTTGGAAATGAGACCTTTGTTTCGCCCTCCTGTCTGCACAGATGCAGACTATAGAAATACAGTTCACTCTTCTGGGCTTATGTTAAAAGTGGTGGTGAGACCCCAGTGGGCTGAATTGACTTGAACATCTGAAGGCCTGAAAAGGCTAATGCTTTGTAATGTCCTCATTCTGCAGACATGCATATAATAGTCAGTGGTTCTACAATAATTTTAGCCTGTATTCTGCATTTAGAACCACAATCACAGTACAGGGGCATTGGTACGAGGCCAAGGCGACATCTACCTTACTCTTTCAATCTTTGCAGTTGGGATGTGCTCCCTGGTCTACCAGAAACCTAGGTCACCAGCCCTCTGGATGTGCCAGGTCCTTCAGGCTCCAGCAGGTACCTCTGTCTGAGCCAGGTGTCCAGCTCTGCTGTCTGGACAGGGGTGCTAAGTGAAGGAACATACTGGAGGCAGCTGCAGTGAGTACATTTCTGTCGGCACAGCTAATATACCCAAACAGCTTAGATCTGCTGCAGAATTGAACACAAATGGGGACCTTGCAACCAATACCCTAGAGTTCAGGAGGTCTTTGCTTAATGTCCAGTCTTACAGGAGAGAGCATATTCAGTGTTAGCTCTCATAAAGAGTAAATATGCCTTCTGTAGCTTCCCTTCTATTAATAAAGCCTGGGCAGAAAATACCATGTGAAGATTCATCATTGTAGGTTTTGGTGGAGATTAAATTAAGAGAAGCCTTGTTACAGTTTACAAAATGCTTGGGACAAAAATAAATGTATAAATTGTTAGAAAGTGGCAATTGATGCACAGTCAGCCTCGGGTGGAACTGTAAGTGCTTATTTCCTGTTGGAGTTGGGACTGGATGTGTGCCTGACCCACCTGTGCTGGAAGAGCAGAGTTCTTGATGAGTTGCAATGCAATTTGTGCATATAAGTGCTTGTAAGGAGCTGTTAATGACAGAAGTCTGATTTTTTTTTTTTTTTCCCCCCCCCTCTCGTAGAAACAGGTTTGCTGTTCTTAAATGTTTTAAATTTTAAAAATCTAAGCCATGACTAAATGCATTTTAAAATGGAAAAGATGTTTCTGATTGTGTTTTAGCCTCTGCCTGCCCTCTGCATCTGAATTAAGAAGTAATTCAGAACGTCCTTGTGGCCTTCTCTTACCTGCTAGTAGTGTGGATTTTGCATTAACTACTTCTGTGAAAAATCAGTCTTTCCTATTTAGCTTCATTGTTTTTTCTACCTTTGAGAGAGACCCTTACAGTTACTTCAATTCTAAAATAATTCATGTGGAGAGCTAAAAGTCAAGAATGTTCCATTTTCAATGTCGGAGGCATTTAGAGCATAAAATCTAGGAAGTTAGAGCATTTCTGTGAGTGTTCTTGTGCAGTCTTTGGAGAGGGCACCTTTTATGATGCTGTTAAGAGTAAAGGACAGCCTGCAAACTGGTGCTGTAGCACCTTTCTTGGGAGATCTCCTGCGCTTCATCTCCAATTCAAATGCTCATCCGTGTCTTACTTTCTTTCAGGTTCTGGGTTTATCATGTGCAGCGGGAAGGAGAATCCAGACAGCGACGCTGACCTGGATGTGGATGGAGACGACACACTCGAATACGGGAAACCACAGTATCGTTTTTGAAAGGCTCTTACTGAGCGGGAACCCAGACGTGCATCTGCCCTAGGAAATGGTGGATGATCTGTGTCCAGCCCTACTGGAACTGACACAGCCTTCTCCAGTTACCACCTTATTTGAACGAGGAGGGGTTCCCCGTTACTGGCTTGAGATCCTACTGTTGATGCAGCCCTACTTCAGACCTGGATGAAGTCTATAGGAGACATTGCAAGGGATGAGTTAGAGTTTCTCTATTCTGTTTCACAAACAATCTGTTGCCTTCATCTGGGTTTGTTCTATATGGATAGCTTTTCCTGCTTCATGGGTAGGAATTGAGTTTATTTTCCACCCTTTGGTTTTCAAGGGGTTTGTGCAGTAAATGCTATTCACCTTCCACTTTGAGAGATTTGATTTTTTTTTTCCCCTTTCATTAGACAGTTCATGGGCAGAACTATCATTAAAGGCAGATTTTTGTGAACTTTTGTGAATCTGGGAACAGGCTCTTTGGGCACAGCTCTGGGAAAGCTGTGAGCAGACTTCTGCCCCACAGTAGTTGTAATAGGCATCAAGGAAGAATTCCTGCAAGGGCATTAGACAGACACTTCCTTAGCTGTGATGAGGGGCAACGTACAGCTATAGAATTAGGTTTTATTGAAGTCTGTACCAGCCTTTAGGATTGAAGCTCCAACCCTCCACTGGTAGAAGAACTCTGTGCTTCAAACAGAATTCATGAAATTGTGCAGGTTAGGTTTGCACAGGTTCAGGAACTGGTTTTCCTTTCCCAAGAAGCCGTGGAATCATGTTACTATCAAAAGATTTCTGTTTGTTTCCACCTAAAACAAAACTTTAATCCAGAATTTAAAAGCAGGTCCCTTCATGGATACCAACCCCTCTTTTTTTAAGGTGTTCCCAGTTGGAATTAATTTGTTTTATATCCCAGACAGTGTCCTAACCATCTCAAAAGCCTTTCTGCTGTCTGCAGCAGAGCTGTATATTCCTTAACCCTTTGTGCTCAGGTACACAGAGGCAGACATTATCCCTTGCACTGGTGAAGAGCCAGGTGAAGCCAAAGAAAGGGAGGCGCTCCGAGGTGCTGTTTTAAAGTAAGTATCATGCCTTTTTAAATTGCTGCTTTCATTACTTTCGGGGAGTCTCAGTTTGTGGAAAATACCTGTTCACTTGAGCGCAAGGGTTGCAACAGGAGACGTACAAAGAAGCATAATCTGACAGGTGGGTCTCCATTTCTACCTGTGCAGCCTTAGTAAAGCCTCCCTGCACACTCTCCCTCTCTGAGCCTCCCCACTGCCCAGCCAGTGCTATCTTTGTCCTGAAAAGTGCTGGACAGAAGATGAATTCTGGCGATGAGGAAACTGTGCTGGACTAAGGACTTATGCATCATCTTGCTTCATGATGAAATGTGTCCTCTTAGCAGTACAGCGTGATGCCATCGGAATCTTGGTTGGCACAGTAGGAGTCTGGCACCCCGTGTGTGACTTCATTGCATCCGATTACATGTTGTGGGTCTTGCAAACGAATCCTTCTGTATTCAGCTCTGGGTTGGGGCAGGATGTGTGCTCTGCCCACATACATGTGTAGAGAATGTAGGCAGGCAGCATTCAGGGTACTCAGGGAAGCATTTCAGGCAAATAAAATGAGTCTTAACAGGGAGCTAGGATTGCTTTCTAAGCCCTCTGCCCTGCATAAAACAGGACTTAAATTACCCCTCTGTCTCTTTCACTGAGTGATCCTGCGGGGTCAAGGTTGAAGTGGTTGATAGAGCACTGAAATGAAGTTTTCTTACTGCTTAACCTGTCGCAAACACTAGTTCAAAATTAGATTTCACTCCATAGAAAAGTCGCATTTGCCATACTGGATCCAAACCATTGGTTCATTCAATACTTTTCTAACCATGCTAGTCCAAAGGCAGGGTCTGAAAGATGGTGAAGCTCCTTCACAGCCAGGACTCTGGTGTCATAGCTGGAGGACACTGGGTTATCAGTGGCTACGGACACTTAGTGCTTGGTGAGGACCTGAGGCCAGGAGACCCACTTCCTTCATGTGGCTTGCACCTAACACATTGTTTTGCTGTTTGGGCATGGTCCTCCCTTGCACATTTCCTGGACTTGTTTGCCTATCTCTACAACACAAGAGGTGATGTTGCTTGTAAAAGCACTTTGAAATTCTGTTGCGTTTCTGTAGAAATGCAATAGTGTTGCTGATGCCATGAAGCATGAGCATGTTTATGGCTGACCATCTGCTCACATTTTGAAACTTAGACTGATGGATAGAAGTATTGAGAGAGAAGTGGTTGGTGGAAGGGATATCTTTTCCTGAGCAGCAAAATTTTTTGTATTAAATCTTTAGCATATTGCCCTTTTCTCTTTTAGTGGTGGCACACCAAGTACTCGAATAACGCCGGAGTTTTCTAAATGGGCAAGTGACGGTGAGTGTTAAAATTGTAAATTGTTAATTTATATACCACAGGAGGACAGATAAATAGTTTGTCTTTCTTCTGTTTGCCAGTACTTAGAAGAGGTAGTTACTAATGCTCTTGCCGAGTGTCATCAGATACACATGCACATAAAACCATATTACCTTTTTGAAACTTTACAGCTCAATTAATTGTCAGTAATGGCAGCTGGGGAAGTTCCCAAAAATGCCACCTTAACCGGTATGGTGATGAGATAGGGTTTGGATTGACTCGATGTCATGTCACCAAAAGGCAAACTGCTGTATTACAGAGGGAGCCAGCAGAGCCTGACAGTGTGATGGTGGTGTTCAGCTGCTGGGTGTTTAAACTACACAGGTGCACCTATTGTTGGGTTTTTTTCAACTGCTTTCTTATCTTCCCTTCTTTGAGAGGATATGCTAGAGACTTGTATCTTTTGGGTAGATCTTGTCCTAGCTGGCCTTAGTATGGCAAGAAAAGCCTACAGCTCTGAAGCCTTCACCTTTGGCGTAGAAACTCTAGGATCTGTCCTACTTCATGACCTATAGTTGAGACTCAGAGCACATGAGTTAATGTGAATATGTACCTTGGTATACATTACTTGAAAGCTCATTGCATTGAGAAGGAAGGGGGAAGTTTTAAA
Source organism: Picathartes gymnocephalus (assembly GCA_013390045.1). Lineage (NCBI taxonomy): Eukaryota > Metazoa > Chordata > Aves > Passeriformes > Picathartidae > Picathartes > Picathartes gymnocephalus. Next base: position 4,831 of record WEKY01022432.1, on the reverse strand, counting down.
CCCATTCAACTGCTGGGGGTTTTTATTCAATGCCAGTAGCACTGTAAGAGTAAGCAGCAACCTAGTGGAAATATGAGAATAATAAAACCTGGCGCTTTCCAGCTGTAGATGCCAGATTCATTTCCAGAGCTGGGCAGTGCTGCTTCAGCTCCCTTAGGAAGGAAACTGAAGCTCAGCGACCTGAAGAGACATGTCCCAGTGATTTTGTTCCCTGTTCTGTTTCTGTCATGCTTTGGGCATTTGATTCCTAGCTTTCAAAGTACCTACAAGACATAACTACTTGCCATTGGGAGTGGGGGAAGGGAGTAGAGCCAGTTGTGCCAAGGGCATGATGATTAAATGGAGAACATAGGATATCTATCGCAGACATTTTCTTCTGTGGAATAGGCAATCACATTTATTTTCTGTGATGTAGAAGCACTTGCTTGTCGGTATTATCAGCTTCAGTAGCTGCAGCCATGGAGGTGATGAGGAGGCAGCCCTGATGACATTTGCTGTGAACTGTTCTCTTCATACCTTTTACCTGAATCCATGATGATGAACCTACAACCCTGTGGCTGGTTCATCTTCTCACCTCCAGCTGGTGTCTCACACCTTCTCCTGTACTAGGAGCAGCCATGATGAGCAGATTGTTCTGTTGTTCTAGGAACCTGGCATATATTTTTCTGCTTGTGTCTGTGGGGTGTCAGCAAATGGGAGAGGCTGTGAGAGCAGGGTCTGGTCTGGGTGTATTTGCTCCAAACCCACCTTTCTAGAAGTACACTTCCATGTGGCACCTGTATCAACCCTTCTGAATTAAATCCTGGCTTAAACAACGGGTACATCAGTGGGGTCAGGTCACTATGAAGTGGGGAGGGAGCAGGGGTTGTATTTTGAGCCCTGAAACATGGAAATATACTGTCCAGAGAGGCCCCCCTGCCAGACAGGGACACTTAGCATCAATCACTTCTCTCTCTTCTTTTCAATGGCATGAAAATGACTCATTGGAGTCCTCTGAAACTGTGACTTGCTCAGACTATTTCATTGCAATGATCTAATGTTCTCTTACTAATTTTTCTGTTCTTCCGTCAGCAGAAATGCCCTCAACGAGTAATGGTGAAAGCAGTAAACAGGAGACTATGCAGAAGACCTGTAAGAACAGTGACATTGAAAAGTGAGTGTGAAGTGGGTAGCTTTTTCTTGTTCTAAAGAACCATAGTGTCCCATCTGGTGCTCCCAACAGCAGTGGTAGGAATATATTAAGCTTTTACCACTGAGAAAGGAAGTTGTCCTGCAACACAAAACCTGAACTTGGAGCACTCACCACTGCTGTGTTCATAGGGGGCTTGTGGGGAGTTCTCCACCAGATGTCCATGAAGGCAGATACCCAGTGACGTGGAATTAGGCCCAGCTTCTGAAGGGCTTCTCCACTGCAAATTGCCCTCTTTTAAATTATGTAAATAGATATATCCATCTTTCTTTCTGTATGTTCTACCTTTCATCTCTCAACAAAAGGGAATCTCCCCCTAGCAGCACTGTTACTTGGAAGAAGTCTCACAGAGGGAATTTCTTTTTCCTTAAGATCTATACTGAGCTTTTGTATGGTTCCTAACAGAAATAATGTCTCAGTTTCTGACTTTTTTACTTGCAGCCCTTTCAGTGGTTCAGAAGTTTAAGTCCCAGATTTTGAATATACAGTAGTGCAGGGGCTGCTGGGCATCTCCTTGCCTGTCCCTTTCTCCTCACTGAATGTGTTGCAGTCCAGTCTGAAATAGGAATAAACGGGTTTATCTGCACTGTTTGTTTGAGTAACAACCTCTATTTTAAACCTTCTTCCACATGCTGCTGGGGTGACTTACTGCATTAGCTGGGATGGGGCAGTGTTTTACGTTGATTATTGCCTGATATAAAATATTGCCCCAAGATCAAGTGAGAGACCAAACAACTTGAATGAGTTGGAAGCAACGATGTAACAGTGGGTTTTAAATACTACATTTTGGGGTAATGTCCATGGATAATTTGGGATGGGGAAAAATCTAGTGGTGTAGAATTAAGCTGACTTTACAGAAAGTTGTCATTTTTCTAATGCAGTTTGTTCTCTTCCTGCCCCTGGTCCTGACTTGAGAGGTTGCATCCCTGGCACATGTTTGGATCTCTGACATTTCAGGCAGCCTGGCAGAGCATATGCTCACAGTAAGAGTTAAGTGGGGAAACTCCCTGGTGCAGAGGGAACTGTAACACTGCTTTGCTGTCTCGGCACTTACCTTTCTACAAACTCTTTTGTTAGCGTGTCCCAAATGTTGGCTGTCTGCCATTCAGTGCTTCTCAGTCAGCAGACTTTGGCCAAGGATCACTGAGTCTGGGAGCCTGCAGGTCAGTGCAGAGCCAGCTTTGTCCTTAGAGTGAGCCAACCAGTGCATGCTGTCTTGGTGGCAAGGACTCATCCCTCCTGCCTTAATCTGTCAGTCTCTGTCTCAGCTGCTGCTTGACTTCCCTTTTGGGCCTCCTGCCTATCAGCCCAGCAGCCCTCCACCCTCCCAGATCCACCCCTACTGAAAATCTTTAAACTGTAGGAGCTGAAAGGATTTGACATTTTCCAGAACACTGGAGCTCAAGTGATAAAATTGACATAGCTTTAATAATCTGATCAAAGAGGCTTTAGCTGGCACCTTTTGAAGGGTCCCAGAATCCTTTCCAAACAACTCTCGTGCTAACGCTTCTGTGAAGTGCGGAGAGTGAGTATGTGTGTGCATCTATGCACACGCACCTTGCTCTGCAGTAACCTTGCCTGCTAAAGCTTCAGTTCTGCTAAAAGTCAGTAAAACGCAAAAGAAATTACAGGAAATTCCTTAAATGTCTTTTTCAGTCCTTCCAATAATGTTAATTTTTGAAAGTAGCGAGGGAACCTTTTCATTTAAGGTACTTCATTTCACCAAGGTTCAGAAAACAAGATGGTGTTTCAGGTGGAGAATTCGTAGCTGCTTTTTTTTTTTCTCTCTCCTTTCCTTTGAGATTCATGTGTGATAAATAGTTTCTGTCCTGCCATTTAAGGAGTCTGAATGCTCTGGGTGCTTGTCTGTGTAGAGGGATTCTGTTAAATTAATTGATAACAGGGATCAGAGCTAGAAGCCTTCAGAAAAGGAGGGGGAAGGGTTTCTCACTGTCTGACTGCTTCCCACTCCACTGCTGAGCCATGATATATGGCGACCTAGCCCAACAGGCTAAATTGATTCATCTCTAGTTCCTGTTTCTTAATCTGGAGCTAAATTGGTTTCATTTTTCTTGTTTTGGGTGGTGCTTACAGGAAGTTTTTGGCAGCATCACTTTACTCCATTGTTTGTAACTTCAGTTTTTGCCTTTAAATCTGAGCATTATTGATTGGCATGTTAAACCTTGTGTAGCATCTCATTAGCATTTTTTAAGTTCTCCAGAAGCACATGGCTTAGCACCTGTGTCAGCTGTGCTCTCTGTTTAGAGCAGTGGCTAATAGAGTTAGCAGTGATCTGTGTATCGATCCTTCTCTCATAAGAATGACGTTCCTTCCTCCCCTGTTCCAAAAATAAGTCCAGGCAAAGAGAGGAGTGTGTTTTTGTTTGTTTTTTAATCCATTAATACAGTACAGTGAGCAGTTCTCTTTTTGGCACGCAGCTGAATTTCTTCACTTGAGCAAGTTTAATCTAAACATGGGGTTTTGTGGGAGAGTCTCTTGCATGTAGAACAGCTCGATGGGGTTTGGGGCAAGTCTGTGTTTGTTGCTCTGCTCCTTGTGCTGTGCCAGATCATCAGTAACTTGGACCAGTTGGTGTCATGTATGTAGTGTTGAACTTCAGGTGGCAGCCAGGGGTAGTGGGGGACATGCTGTTCGTCCCAGCTCTCCTTCCCAGCACTGTGGGGTGTCTCAGTGCTGAGCTTGTCTAATCTTGCCAATGTAAGGTGTCTGGAAGACGCCCTTGAGTGCTGAAGGCTCTTGGGGAGAGATGAAGAAGCATCACACCATCTGAGCCCTGCCTGTCTGCTGAAGACCCCAGCCACTGCCAAGGTGAAGCTCATCCAGTGAAATGCTCCTTTACCTCAGCTTGAGATGCAGCTTTGCTCAGAGAGCAGCTGGTCCCTAATTGCCTAGGCACCATCCCTGATGCCTCCACTGACATCAGACTCTCAGCAGAAGCGCTGCTCACAGAGAGCTGCAAAAAGCACCTTCCCCACAAAAAGTCTTTCTCCCTGCCTTGTGAGGGTCTGATGCCATTTTGAAACAGAGGTTCCCCGGGGTTAAAAGCCAGCATCTTAATTCAGAGTGCCAATGTTCAATTTTGCTTTCTGCCACCAGACTAGATTGCAGGCCAGCAAGAGAGTCTGGGTTAGTGGCCCACTGGGTCACCTCCCATTTGTTTTCCTCAATTTTGTGTTGTCATAAATTCATTCCAGCCTGTTGTGGTTGATCAGTTTATCTCCGCCGGGGCAGGGAGCGCTGCGAGCATGATATATGGCACAGAGCATTGTAGCCAGCCTCTCCATGAATCACTCCAGCTGTTTGGTGTCAGCCCCAAAGCAAACAGGACCCGGCCGCTGAGCATTGACTACGATGAGCTCAGTATGGGAAGAGACATGACGTATGAATGTTTATTTAATAATTCTCTAATATTTCCAGCGGAGTGTGGCTGTGCCTTCTGGGAGGGGTGAAAGGGGGGAGGTTGAAGAGGGAAACTCTAATCTGTTGGGGTGGGTCATAAATCAGGCAGACAACATCATTAATCAGGGATGGGACAGAAGTGGAAGGAGGTGGGACTGAAACTGCCATCCTCCTTGGGAAGGGGGCTGTGCTTTTCTGGGTTGTTGTTTTTTTTTCTTTTTT
>WEKY01022431.1:411673-457133 GCA_013390045.1 Picathartes gymnocephalus | reverse complement strand
GGAGGAGGAAGGGCAGGGTGGGGGGTTCTTGCTGAGTTTCAACCATGTTTATAAAACTCAGCAACCTCTGCTGAGTAGAGATGGTTAATATTATAAATGAAGCCAGTCAGGGAAAATATGTGCTTCAGATCTGCAACAATGGCAATCCAAAATTTAGCACTGAACAAGGTGGCATTTTTTTTAAGGATCCATGCTAATGCCACTGATTGAAATCTCCTATTTCTCCTCTAGTGACTGCCCGCCTTCTGATTACAGCAATTATGGTCGTTCCAAGTAAAACACAGTTACATTAAGAGTTGAATCGAAGAGGACTGTGATGTAGAGTTAGTTAATGGATTTCCCTATTTGTTGCATATAGATTTCCTTTCCTGTTATTATTGAACTGTTTCTTAAATCTCATATGGAAAATCATCTGTAGTGTAATACAAACCTCATTGATAATTCAAAAATGTTTACAGTTCAATTGAAAATGATACTTTTCTAATAGGAAATTTTTGGGATTTACTCTGGGGAAGATGGGAAAGGGGTTGTTACTTTTTTTCCTATTCCATGACCAGATCTTTCAAAAACTTTCATTCATCTCTCTGTTGGTATTATCCTTGAAATAGGAAGCAACAGGTTAAGTCTTTGGGAGTATTATACAGGATGAAAAAACAGATGACCACACAAATAGACTCTTATTTTTTTTATTTCCTTGTAATTTTGCTTGGAAATCTGAAGTAATTGATTTCTTTCAATAAACTAAAACAGGAATTCTTCATTACTAAATATTTTTCAGGCTTTGAAGTTGCTCTGACAATCCAGTGAGTATCATGACTTATTTTGGGTTTTAGAGTGGTCGACAGAGCACCTAGGCAGGTGTTGATATTTAGGCTGACAGTCAAAGTCAAATGTTTGGCAAAAACCAGTAGCATATTTCTGATTTCCAAGTGTTGTGTTTTTATAATAGCTTTTAATTTCTTTTTTTTTTTTTTTGACAGAGTCCATCTGTATTAAGAGTCTATGTTAAACATGAGATTTAGCTCTAAATTCCCATAGCAGAGCCTCTTTTTAATGCCTATGTTGTAATTTATTTACTTCCTGTTCTGGACAGCTGCATTTCAATGCTTCCAGAGTTGTCAGAGTTGATCCAAATGATGGATATCTGTCAGTATGTCATAACCAACTGTCTGTGCAGTTTTACAAATGTGTCACCAACCGCACAGGGAGAGTGTCTGTGCTCTTAGGCTGGGTGTGAGGAAGGTCAGTGCCAGGACTCTGACACCCTCTTGGCTTTGCCTCATCTTTCCCTCAGGAGAGCAATGTGGTGGTGGCTGTGACCCAGAGAGGAGCAGCTTGGCCAGATCTCAGCCAAGCATCTGAGAATTAAATTCTCCCTTGGGAATTAATGTGCATCAGGCAGCCCTGGGCTGGGGATTAGTCTGTGCTCTGAGAATCAGAGAATCAGTTCTCTGGAGCCTATGGAACATCACCAGCATGGTGGCGAGGACTCTTAATTTGTCTTTCTTTTCTGGGATCCCCTCCACAGCACTGAAAGCAGGATGGCAGGGGCTGTATTGCCAGGCCTCCAGAGCCATGGCCAGTGCAGCTCAGGAGAGCTCCTGCCCAGTGTCCCAGGGCACAGCACAGCCTCACACTCTCTGCTCTGGCAGGACAGCCACTGCTCTGAGCAGGCAGGGACAGTGGGAGCACAAGGAGAAGCCACCCATTGCTTCTTGAAGGGACCCTCACGTGCCTCAAGATTTTAAAGCCTGTTTTCCCTAGAAAAAGTCATCCTGTGTCTGTGACAGGAATTAGGATGCTGCTGAAACTGCCCCAGGTGCTATACTGAATTTACAGTGCCCTGGGAAGCCAGCAGTGCCTACCCAGTGTGCCTCAGGCTGACTGAGCCAAGCAGTGCCTGAGCTCCGGAGCTGCACTTGCTTGGGAATGTTGATAAACATTTGGACAAAGACACAGTGTGCACATCTAAATCCATGTCAGGCCAAGGAATAACTGTACTGAGTGATGATCTAGGCTGAACCATGTCTGTCAGTGATACCTGGTACCCTGAGGTGAACGCAGCACTTGAGAAAGTGCACAAGAGAAGCTAAAGACAACAAAATCAAATGAGACAATGAAAATTTACAGTTTGATTAAAGAAACATCAGTTACTTTATAGTCTTTACCAAATACACTCATGTTTGTTATTCATTTATGCTAATTCAGTGCAAGACAGTAAAAGTACAGTCATTCAGTGCTACAAATAATGATAATAGTGTAATCCATTTACAGAGTTCCTGGATATAATTTCGACTTTTATAGCATAGTGGTATGAAAGTCTCAAGTTAGTTAAATGCACAGCAAGGTGCTAATTGCAATCCTGGTTAGAATGAACCTCTATTTATGGTTAAGTCACTGATAATGACTTTGCACCCAAGCTAGCCAAGAACCACACAGCCAGACTCCTTATGACATCCTTTAATAATTAATAACCCTGGCATTTCAGTCTCTAGGGAAGGCCAAAACTGAGTACCTGTTAGTGCTTCAGTCCTGGAGGAATCTGTTGGTGTGGCCACCTTGCAGTTCTAGGGAGGGACAGAAGGTGGGCTCTGCCCTCAGGGCCAGGGGCTCCAGCCCCAGCACAGAGCAGTCAGCAACCACAGCAGGCTCCTGTCAGAATGGGAGCTGTAACATGACTTAAGAACAAGACTGAATAAAAGGAACTAAATCCAGCTTGCCACAGTGTCAAATGCAAGTAGTTGAACTTTTTGCAATATTTTTAAAGAACATAAACTTCCTTTATGGACCTGAGTTAATTATTTAATGACCAGAGAGGTCTTACACTTCTTATGGTAGACTAAAGCATTTCACTAAAGAAAACCATCTCAAAAGCAAATGCAAGGAGCTTTGCTGGGTTCCGAAAGTATTTGTCAACCTGCTTGTAAATGTGTATGGAAAAGTCAACCCAGTTTAGGCTCATTACCCCGGGTAATTCAAACCTTGCCACTGCAGGATTTTGGAGCCCAGCAGCACCAGAGAAAGCCCTGCTCACATTCAGGGCCATGAAAATGTCATGTGTTCGCCCAGCACATTTCCCTTCATTCAGTGCTCATCTGTTGCTGCTGGCATTTACAGGGCTTGGGGAAAACATCCATCCAGTTTGTTATTTACAGCCGGGAGAGCAACTGCAAAACGGTGAGGGGGGAGGTGGTGTGGGGAGCCCTGGGGACCATTTACCCAGGGAAACAATCTCACCTGCTCTGGGGGCTCAGGACCAGGAGACACACGTGCTGCACAGGCAATGTGCTCAGAGAGTTCTGCGTCACGCTGAAGCCATTTATTTCTACTTTAGCAACACTTAGCCTTCCCAAAACAGCCGGATGGAGCTCAAAGACACGTAAATAAGCAGGAGCAGCATGATTTGACACAGCTCGAAGTTTCACTCTGCCTTAAAAGAAGCTTTTCTCAGTGGAAAAAAAAGGGGGTGTGGGTTTTTTCTTCACGTGCTGAACCAAGAAGCAAAATAAGGTGTTTTCCCAACTAAATAAACAGATAACGGGTTTTGTTAAGCATTCCTAGCTAATTTGGGTGTGATGAAGTGCATAATTCCAAAGCTATCTAGCCTGAGGGCTTAAAGAAAAGCTTAACTCTGCCTGCAAAGCAGAGTGGAGATAGCTGGTGTGACAATGGCCTATCAGGAGGCTGCAGGCTTTGGAACCAGCCTGACACAGGGGCTCTATCTGATTGCAGCTCGAAATCTGCCCACAGTCCTGCTGCTGGGTTCAGCAGTTACTCGATGGCCAATAAAGCATTAAAGAGTCACAATGTACAGCTTATTTCAGGAGGAAATATTTTAACAGCACAGGTGACTGTCATGCATGCATTAAGAAAACCAGGACACAGCATACCAAATTAAGTTCAGCTACAGTAAAATAATTGTAGCAGAGCAATGCTGACCCCAACTACTGAATGGTGAGACCTGGCTTTTGCTGCACAGGCGAGATTAGGTTTTCTGGTTTGTTTTCCTCCCTGTCTCCTTGCTTATATAAATCACATATATATAGTATATATTCACAGAAATATAGCATATATTTACTATTCAGATGTTTGAGATAAAACCCCAATATTTTAGAGAGAGAAGTGTCCTTCAAGATCTGCAGCAGAAACTGCGGTCTCACAGAAATACAAACTGCAAAAGGAAAATAGCCCTTGCTGTGCAACCCTTTCACTTTGTTAGATTGCAATATATTTTCTTATTTTTCATGTGCCTGGTTCGTGTGACCCTGCCAGTATGTAAAAATGGTTGTTGACAGTTTCTTTGTTTTGGTTTTATTATGATGTAATTTATGGGATGCTGAAAGTCTGCAAGTACTTGTACTTGACTGACATTTCTCTGAGAGTCAAAAGATTGCTCTGTATACTTGACTGAGATTAAAATGAGTAGACTGTGTATAGCTGTATCCTGCTTTGAAAGTGCAGGATTGGAAGGCTTCCATTAAATTGTTATTTTCAGTTATTATTAGCTCCTAAATCAGTTAATATAATTCCTTTCCCATAATGAATGCACAGCACTCTAAGCTTAAATGCCATATTTTCTATTGATCTATTTCCACAACCTGTTTACTGAAATAATTTAAATGATTTACAAGGCTGACCCAATATCTTAGTGGTTTAGTAAATCACGCTGCCGCGTGAGAGGCTCAGCTGGTTTTAAAGCGCAGCCCGTGGCAGCGGCAGGAGCCGGGAGCGGAGCTGCTGTGCTGCAGCCGGAGATGGGCCGGGCTCCGGGAACGCCTCCTCCGACACTCAGGCACAACGAGGGCTCCGGCTGCTCTGCTCCGTGCCCACCTCTGCCTAAAGATGGGGAATGTCTTGGTGCTTCCCAGCGAGAGCAGAATCTGAGTTGCAATCTGCAGGGAATGTATCTACGCACTGGCAGCTGGAACATCCCCGTTTTCTACCCCCAGAGCTGACTTTGTCTAGCTGTGTGGGCACCAAAAATGTCTCAGCTGTGGTTTGGTATTTTTACAATGAAGGAAATTATTATTTCGACATTCTTTTTTTTTTGTTTTAATTCGTAAGAAGAGGACAACACACAACATCTGTCTTCAAATACCAGGGTTATGGAAGGGCTCAGTATGATTCAGTAGTGTCAAGACAAAGATACACTAAAGCCTGCCCCAGAGTCCCTTAAAATCCCTGGAAGTCACTCCTCAGGTGATAGGGAGGGTTTCATTAAGATGATCTCCTTGGCAAGAAGCCTCTCCTGCAATAATACGAGCTCTCCTGACCCCTCCATGTCTCCCACAGCTCACAAAGGCAAACACACAGGGCTGATGCTGGTAGGACTTCCAGGATATTCCTGGATTTGCTGCCAGCTCACCTCCCAGTGTCATGGAAACACTGAGAGCCCTTGGAGCAGGGGCAGAAGGACACTCCAGCAGAGCCTGGGAGGAGACACAGCAGCCAGACTGTGTAGCAAGAGTGGCAAGAGCCAACTAAAAGTATCATTATTAAAAGTGGGTAACAGCTCTCTTTCTCATGAAGAGTGTGGATTTTGACAGCTGCAGTCTGGAACAAAAAGGATTGAGGTGACTTCTGTGGCATCAGGGCAATGGCTGTACAGCAAGGAGTGTGCAGCCAAGGCCAGCCCTCGTGGGGTCCCTCAGGGTCCTGCCTTGGCCAGCCTTGCAGGGAGGACATTCCCTAGGGATACGTGTGCTGGCAGGGAGGACACAGACCTCCATCCTGGAAAGACAGAGCCCATAACTCTGAAATCAGCATTTGAGACATCACTTATAATGCCTCTACTTGCAATCCCAGGCCAAGCCTCGACCTTGCTTTCAGCATCTAGTACATTTTTTTTAGTTCTATTATTTAGCATAATTACACAAAGAAAAGAAAAAACATTCTATAAAAAAACTTTAAAATTTGAAGACAGTAGTTGGATGCACTTTGCTGCAGATGTCATTATCTTCCTTTTCTGACCATGACCCACAACCATTTCTATTTTGTCTTAAATGATACTCTAATTTCACAATATGTATTCAGCTGGAACTATTCTTTTTCTTAAATAAACTTTACCCTTGTGCTGACTGCTCCAGGCTCTGAAAAGGAACACTTTTTCCTTGTGACTGTTTCAAAATGTAGGTCTGAATTTAAAAAAAAGAAGTGTTGGTAAATGGGCTGTAATCATACTGAAGGGCAAGTGAGTATTTCTCCTCTAAGGCAGAAGAAAATAAAGGAAAATCTGCTTTTCTTCTGCTGCCTCAATGCTGATAATTTTACAGATCTGAGGGCTTTTTTTAGCAAGAAGCCTGCTGTGCTGCAGTGTGTGTTTCAGTGCTGAAATACCCGTAGTCAAGCCCTTAATGCCACACTTGGATGTGTAAATCAGGGCCTCATTTCGTGTCCCCAGCAGCTGCTGATGTTGCCAGCAGTGGAGGGCCCTGGCAGGCACCACCAGAGGCACCGGCAGCTCCGGACTCACCGCGCCACAGGGAGCAGCAGCTCTGTCCTCAGCTGTGCACCTGAGAGCTGCAGGGATGTCACACGAGAGCCCAGTACCTGTGACAATAGCACTGAAGTGATGCAAGGTTCAAAAATGACCTCAGAGAGGGGCAGTAACGCACAAACACCCGCCTCCTGAGGGCACAGCGGGGTCACAGCCCCCTCACTGCCTTCCACCGCAGGAGAACACCTCCCCCACGTCAGTGCCTGCCTGGCCTCAGAGTTAGCTTTCTTCCAGACCAGGACAACCACAAACCAGGAGCTGGACAGCTCTGGGGCCAGTGTGTGCCACGTGGCTAAAGCTGGCAGGGTCCTGAGCAGGAACTTGCTCACTGCCCCAAGCCTGCATGGCACACGCAGCTCTGTTGGTGACTACCAGCTCTGCTGAAGATCACCAGCTCTTGGCGATTACCAGTTCCCTTGGTGATTACCAGCTCTCTCAGTGATTACCAGTGTGCTTTTACACACAAGTCTGTCCTTTCCTGTGGCTCCTCTGTACACTTGCCAGAGCATCCATCCTTGAGCTTACTGTAGTCCCAAATAAGTGCTGTTCTTGCTGTAGTGGGATCCACCTCTGCAGCACTCCTCATTTCACACTCACATAACTCTCAGAAATCCTTTAAACCACAGCAACACGGACTGACTTGAGCTACCTGCTAACTAGGGCTCTGTACTTACTGAGCTGTGGCAAAGCCAAGGAGCCCCTGGCAGCTGTCTGCAAGTGTGCTTTGGGTTAGGTATAAGCTTGTGATTAGTTAATTCTGTTTAGAAAATGTACTTAAATTAAATATTTTCTCTCTCCCATTTCCACACACTGTTCTGTTTTTAACAAGTATGAGATGCTTAATAATCTCTACCACCTGAAATAATCACTGGGTGGATTAAAGCTCTCCCCCTCCCACCCTTGCCATTTCATCCCACTGCAAAATGTATAAATTAATCCCATGCTAAAATTAACATATATTGCTGAGGCAAATGACTTGGCATCTCCATGTATATCTATTAGCTTCCAGCATTTCCTGAGAGGGCTTTCATTTAATTACCAGCCTGACAGGCTAACTCACTCCCGAATTGCAGCCACATTTATTACTTTTATCTCCTTGGACACCTGCCTTTCTCTGTGGTTTATCAGATTTCTGCTGAAGAGAGGGACAGAATATTTTCTATTGCACCAGGTTATTGTTTCTTTAAAAGGCACTTACTAGAGCACTGACCTCAAACAGGGGATTGTTTTGGTTAGCTTTGGATGGGCTTTTTTCTTTTTCAATTATCAAAGGACTGCCGCAGCGTTAACCCCCTCACTGCCCCACCACACTCCAGCAGCTCTGAAGAAATGGGATTACAGACAGGGAGCTGAAAATCTCATCTCCAGCTCTGTGCAAGCAGCTGACTGCTCATAAGGACCCTGCCTGCAGTGGGAGTCCAAGCCCTCGGATGCTGTGACTGCTTTTCACACTCCCATGGATGAAAACTTGAAGTGGAAAAGCTGAGAGAGTGCTGAGCACAGCTCAGTGCCCTCCACTGCAGTCCAGAGAGGGGGATTTGGCTGAATTCCTTGTGATGGTTTGGGTCACACTTTCTACAGTCACTGATGCCTCTATAATTGGTTGATAAAACACCAATGTAGACACCAGGAACATTATAAAAGTAATGCTGCCTCCATGCATTACCAGCACAGTCCCAGGCAGTGTTCTGTGTTAGCAGTACCTGTGTGAGTATGCACCACTCCATAACATCTGGGAATGGCAGCTCTCCCCTCAGATGCCTCAGGCAGCAGCTCAGGACCCTGCAGTCAGGTGCTGACTGTGCCCACGGGGCTCGTTCAGACCAGTTTCAGCTCACTTGTTTTTCTCTGGGTCACACTGAGACACACAGGGCCCCTGGGCAGGACTCTGGTGAGCTGGTGTGCTGTGACAGACACGTTCAAACCAGCAGGACCTGAAGCCGAGTGCTGCAGAGGAGCCCTTCCCGTGTGTCCTCAGCAACTGCATCCTTCGGAGGTGCACAAGCAGATCTGCTGTGCTAAAAGGAACGGCTCACTCCTGACAGCCTCAGCACACTGCTCCCAAAGAGTCTGGCAGGAACAGGGCTTTGCTGAGAGTGATGCTTTTGAGAAGGATGCCTCATTATAGAGGAAAAATGAGAAATTCGTACCTGTTCAATTAATGAACCTTCTCGAGTTCCCTGGGATTTCACAGCAGCTGTAACCCCAGGCACGGTGGCTGTTGGGCAGGAAGCAGCTGCTGGCTGGGAGCTGTGCAGGAGGGGCTGTGCTGCGGACACTGCCCGGCGTGGCTGGAGCCTCCTGCTCCCTCGTGGCTCGGGGTGTCAGAGGCAGTGCCCACAGTCCCAGCCAGAGACCCCTGAGCTGCAGGGTGCCCTCCCCCTGCCTCTGACCCAAGCACCTGCTGGAACACAGCACAAGATGCTTCAGTGAAACACAAATTATTTTCAATACACCCATATATTTTCAAATTTTAATGAATTATGTTAATTTTATATAGTTTAACCAAAACCAAATGAATACATTAAACTAGTCAATCTGTTTTAACTCCAATGACTATTATTACTTTCTAATTTATTACTCTTAATATCCATTTTTGCATCATACCTCCCTATCACATGAGCCAATGTTAATTAAGTTTTAAAATAGAATATTCAACAAGTTCTAAATGAGACTCAAAGCATAACAAAAGTAATGACTGTGAGACAGACTGTCATGGAATAATACATGAATGCTGAATGCTGGTATTAATTAGTAAATACAAGCTGCTCAGGAGCAGAAGTGGTGCCTGTCATGCTGATGTGTGTTTAGTTTCCCTGCACGCTGGGATCAGGTATGATCCAAATGTCAGCTGCCAAGGCCTCAGCTCTTCTGACTGCTTGTTACTGTTTCGGGGAGCAAGTGTTGCTATTTTAGTGCTGCTCTGTGAGCCAAGGCTGGGTGGTTGAGGTTTGCTGTAGTTGTCTCCAGTTATTCTAGGGTTGCCCATATTTGAAATATATTAAGATAGATATAGCTTCTTATTTTGATATAAAAATATGCTGGTGCTTAAAACTTAACTTGTGGCGAAATTCAATTCCTTCACAATCCTCTTTTCACTGATACTGTGACGCAGAAAAAGTTGGTGTATGGAGGAACTGGAGTCCTGTATGCTAAACCAAGCTGCAAACAGGCATGTTTCTTCCAAAAGCAGACACAATTTGTAAACTTCTTTGTATTTATTTTTTCTCTGAAACAGTGAGCTGTATTCCAACAGCACTGTACAGACAGTCTCGAGCTGCCCTCTAGTGTGAGCAGCTGTGGGGACACGGCACTGCCTGCCAAAAATCTGCCTTGTTTCAGTTTGTTTTTTAAGACACAGCTATAAAATCATTGTGATTTTCTGAAGACATTTCTGTATTATTATTTGCTTCTGATTTCTGTGCCACTGAGATCTATTTGGACTATGCTTCCAGCACTTTCTTGTTTCTGTCAGGCACACACAAGCCAGTCTTTTGTCTGTGCCCTGAAGCAGCAGCTGCGATTCGAGATGAGAAGGAGCCAGGACTGCAAGGAAATAATGACCCTTCAGCTGGGAAGGACAGTTTATCAGCTTGGGGCAGGGACAGAACACGATGATAAGCCATGAGTTAAGAGTCAGCTGAAAAAGCAGGAAAATTAACGGAAAAATATATGAAAAGAGACATTTGAGAGATACATGGTACTTCAAAAGATGCTGCTCATCAGTCAGCCACAGCAATCTAAAATCAGTCAACCAAGCCCCTAATGCAAGAGTTTGGGTTTACACACAGAAATATTGCAAACCTTCCTCTGGCAAATCTACACTGACACGAGATGAAAATTCAGGCTACTCATGTCAATCACTCCGTGTACCCACTAGGCTGGACAGCAGATTTAACCCAGCCTACCCACCTCCACCCCCAGACATGACCCTTTCCCAGACAGGTATTTCCAGGGACCCCCGAGTACTGACTCCCTGGAAAGGTCCTGGCTGCACAGCCAGTGCTGGGAGGGAACAGCTCCGTTGGGTATGGTCAGCCAAAGGCCCTAAAAGTGCTGGCACAGAGCTCCCCCCAGGCCCAGAGGAGATGCCAGGAGCAGGATGCCAAGGCCAGGTGCAGGCAGGAGCTGCTGGGATGGTGGCAGGGCTGACACAGACTGGATGGACACTGCTTCAGCACAGCCATGGGAAGGGGGTGGGAATTGTATTATCTGGATAGAGGAAATCAGATCAGAGCACTTTAAATTGAAATTATTTTCACGGTACAGATGTCCCTAGGGACCAAATTCAGCTGGTAATACAATTTGGCCAAGAGGAATAAACTATATTGATCTTTAGAGCTCAAATGCCTGCTGAGACAGTCCTTCTAGAGAATTACAGTATTTTTTTTCCTGCATCACTGACAGTCAGCAAATGTATAACAGTGATTACAGCCCAGTGACTTTTTACACACACCAGTTAACTTCACGCTCATCTCTCGCTTCAGTTCATAATTACTCTTTAAAAAAAAAAAAAATCACTGATCTGCTATTCCTGTGTCACAAAAATATCTTTAATTATACTGTCTTTAGTCACTTCACACCTCAAGTTTTAGCCTTCGATGACTGTCACTATAAAGCTCATTCTGTAATTGCTCCACAGCCACCCAGCTCTCTCAGGACACTGCTGTTCCCCAGCCCGGCCTGCACACAGGTTCTTGCCCATCCCTGCAGCTCAGCAGCTCCAACAGGTACAGCAATATCCTCCCTAGGGCTCACAGCTAGATTATGTCCATCAAAGGAGTTTGCATAGGTGAGTGGAGGGTGTTATTATTTTTCGAGAGCAAGAAATAAAGCCATATAGATTTAATTGGATAAGAAACACCAATGTTGGCACCTATAACATGGTATTAATAATATATATCAGGGAATTTTATCACTACAAACCTATTCCAATGTGATTTACTTGAAGTAAAAAGCTTCAAAACTCTAAGACACTAAGACAGAGTGCTGCACATCCTGAAACATGCATTACAGTTAGTTTGTTGGCATATTTCCACATCACTTTACATTCACATCTTACCCGTCTTTCGTTATTTCTCTGAGTCCTCTTTTTCTTATCAACAAACTGCCTTTGTCTGTTCTGTGGTTTCTCACTTTCTTCACCTATTCTTTTTCATGTTTATTTGATGTCAGTCTCAACTTCTGAGGCAGAGCCTTCTTGCTGGGACACACACTAACATGCTGAACTCACTCCCTCAGACATTATACCTGATGATAAATTGGGAAATGAAGATGTAGAGCTGTTGGAAGAGACTGGTTTCCCCAGGCACCAGTTTAGCCTGGATCATTGGATTTACAACACCAGCACTGCCAACACTGATTTGACTATTAATCCCAGAAGTGCCCTAAGAATTGCAGCATAAATCCAGTGAAGGAGCACTCATATGGCCCTAAAGACCCATAGCGCTTATCCTGGTACTCCATTCATGAAAATTGATCTCCTCGTAGTAGCAATGACAACTCAAGGAGTCCATGCTTTGTAAAACCAGGAGATCCACTTGCTGTGGTAACGTACTGAACTGCCAGGAGATCTGTGATACAAACCAGCTGCTGTTCATGCTCAATACTCTGCAGAGACTGGCCCTTTCTCCTTTACACACATCCAGAAAGATCTACTATTTCATTCCCTGTCAGAGATCACTTTAGTACCTTTGTGCCCCACAGCAGCACTGCACAAAATCATTCTGTTTCCTACATACTGCCTCATTAAGTCCCCCCCAAAATATCCTTTAACAAGCAGTGCTTAATTATCTGCTAAGCCAATATTGCCATGTGACAAGAATATAAATCTCTTCTATATTTGGAGAAAAATCAGGCATGAGCAGAGGACTGCAGGAGTTGGGACTGGGCTGGCAGGAAAAAGAACTGGCCACTCAGGTTTCAAGAAACTTCTGTGTTGTACGTGAGCAGGGCTTTGTCCTGTCCCAGGAGGAAAGAGGCCCTGATGTGTCAGAGCATGTAAATATCACAGCGAGTGGCATCTTCCTATGTCTTGACCTTGACTGTCAGAAGCACGAGGGCTGGTTTTAACCAAAGATCTCATGTTGCTGGGTGTGCAGTTCCAGGAACAGATCTGACACACTGTTAACTACTGAGAACAGAGCCAGCCACTGCCTGCAGCAGCAGGCACGGCTACGGCTGGAGAGGCCTTGTAGGATAGGATGAAACTGGGAAAAAACTTCTCCTTCTTACCAAGAGAAGTGGGACGAGAGAAACTTTGTTAGGGGCAGAGAGAACCTGCTCCTGCCGTGGCCCCCGGAGCTTGAGCAATGCCTGGCTCCAGCACCACATGTGTAAATCCGGGGGGAGGGAGATCTCCAGAACAAATGAGGCAACAAAAGTGGGAGGCGAGGAGACTACAGGATGGAAAGGTGGAAATGTATCTTCCAGCATCTGTGGTGGGAGTGATTGCAGGATGAGAGAAGGGAGGATTGACATGGCCAGGCTGCTCATGAGGAGTGTCCGGGCTCTGCTGTCGCTGTGGGAAGGACACTGACACATAAATACTCCAACAACAGACTCGTGTACTTCGCGGGTCCCTAAGCATCCTCAAGTGCTGGGTGACCACAGAAAATGAGGCGCTCCGTGTTACAGAAGGTATGATTAAGAGGGATTTTTAAAAATAAACTCTCCCACGATAGTAAATGAAATATGTGCTGCTCAGTGTCTCCCGACCCAGAGAATGTATCAGTACAAGAGCAGTAAATAACAGGAATACAACACCTTCCCGCACGGGAGTCCGCTCAGTACAAGAGCAGTAAATAACAGGAATACAACACCTTCCCGCACGGGAGTCCGCTCAGTACAAGAGCAGTAAATAACAGGAATACAACACCTTCCCGCACTGGAGGCCGCCGCTTCCGCGGGCGGCGCCGCCGCCTTGTGGCCAGGCCGGGGAACGCCGCTGTGCGCAGGCGCGCCCGAGACGTCATCGGTCCGCGCCCTATACGTCATCGGCCTGCGCCCGCTGCGCCGCGACGGCATGGAGGGTGAGGGGACAGGGGGACGGGGGGAGAGCGATGGAGGGCGAGGGATGAGGGGAGAGCGGTGCAGGGCGGGCGCCGGTGGGCGATGGAGGATGAGGGATGGGTGAAGGGTAAGGGATGGGTAAAGGGTTAGGGATGCAGAGCGGGCAGTGGAAGGTGAGGGATGGGGGGCGGGCGCCAGTGGGTGATGGAGGATGAGGGATGCAGGGTGGGCGATGCGGGGCAAGGGATGGAGGGTGAGGGATGGGGGTGAGCCCCCGCTCCGGCCGACCCCCGCGCCGCCGTGCCTTGCAGGGCAGCTGTACCGCCGGCTGCCGCCCGAAGAGACCGGGGAGCTACACCTGCAGGTACCGACCAGCCCCGCCCCAGGGCCCCGGAACGCCATGCCGGGCTTACCTGGCGAATCCCACTCCTACACAGCCTTTTCAACCCCGTTAGGCACCGGAGGGCCGCGGGTGGGTTGGGTGCCCGGTTTGCCCTGTAACTCCCGCTCGGAACTCGCCGTTTCAATCGAAATGCAAAAAAGGACTTTTCCTCCAAGACGTGAGTCCGACCCCGGGCCGGACCCGAGGGCCGGGCTGTGCCCGCTCTCGGCACTGCACGCAGGGGCTTCGGCCTGGGAACACCTCCCTCCATTGGCACTGACGGGAAGATCTCCCGTTCCCACGGAGATTTTGCCGGCTTGATAAAACCCCTGGTCGGCAGCAAGTTCTAATTTAATTAACACGTAGTGATTTAAAGCGTCCTTTCACATGTCTTTAGCCCCAGGGCTCAGAAAAAGCCAAGACGTTTGTACATGCCTTCCTGAAGCAGAGCATGCCCAAAATGAAAGATGAAGCTATCCAGGATATGTTAACTCGGAAAGCTGTAGTTCTGGAGCATTATCCCAAAAAAAAGACCAAGCAAAAGAGGAAGAAGACAAAAGGTTTTACTGCCAAGCAGAGGCGAGAGCTGCGGCTGTTTGAAATTGAACCTGAACAGCAAAGGTAAGACTTAAAATGTCATCTTTGTGTAGTAAAGTGGAACTACATCAGAAGTGTGTAAAAGCAGCAGCACATACATGTGGATAGGAACCCTGCAGTATGTAAAGTCAGTCTAAAACACTGCTTGTGGCATTTCAGCATGAGAAAAGAGTTCTCTTCTCTTGTAGGTGCAAGATGCACTTCTGTTGAGTTCATTCTGTGTGCCTAAAAATGACAACAAATCAAACCCAAGCACAATCCCCTCTGGTTTCAGTTTTCAGAGTTGGACTGTCTGTGACCAGAGAGTCAAAATGCTGCATAAGGTCCTTTGAATTGATCATGTTGAATGAAGCCCCTGCTTTGCTAACAGAGTAAGCAGGGAGATAAAAGAGTAGGAGAAAAAGTAGAAATCTCTTCAGTCTGAGCCTGATTCTCTGAAACACATCGCTGTTTTGGGTTGGTAGGGAGCAGCATACCTTGTGCTTGTTTCATAGAGTAAACCAGCTGTTTGGAGTGGGTCACCTTGCAGGGTAACTTAGGGTTGTGCAACTTACAAATGTCAGTCTGAACTTTCTGGCAATACAGACTACTTCAGTAATCAACCAATGGATTTTTTTTTGTAACTAAGTTTTGTATAATGCTTTTTATTTCCTTTTACTGCAGATATGCCATCTTCCTCCCACTCCATGAGCTCTGGAAACAGTACATCAGAGACCTCTGCCATGGACTCAAACCCGATGCGTACGTTGACATATTTTAAATTTAGTCTGGGTTTTATCCAGTAGACACTGCCAGTTTTATTGAGTTACTGCTTGAAACACTGTGGTTAACTGATAAGCTTGTTGGTACTATTTCACAGCATCACAGAATTATGATTATAACAGTCATGGTCACATTCTGTAAATCCGACAGTTCATATGGGTTTTTTTTCCTCTTCTCTCTGATCCTGTTCTCTTCTTCAAGGCAACCCCATATGATTCAGAGCAAGCTGCTCAAAGCTGATCTCCATGGAGCCATTGTTACAGGTATGCTGTTTGTTTGCTTGTAGAACATCATCTGAAGTTAAGTAGATGCTCCTGTAGTTCAGGTGCTTATTTTTAAATTCCTCTCAGTGTCATTAACTCTAGAATCACATCGTTGAGATCATGTTTTTCTCCTTAAAATGCTAATTACTTTACAACTACTTTTGAAAATCATGTTGTTGGTTGCAAAGGTTAACTTCACATTTTACCAGTGATTACTACATTATTTTAGAATATTTAAATGTTTATGTTTAAAAAGGCTTAAAATCATGAGGCAACAGGAGAAGAGCAAATAAACTCCATCTGAAATTTTCTAACACATACCTCTGTTCTTTCAGTTACAAAATCAAAGTGCCCCTCTTATGTTGGCATAACAGGAATCATTCTACAGGAATTTAAACACGTCTTCAAAATTATCACTAAAGAGGACAAGTTAAAAGGTATATAAGGCATTTTTTTTCCAGTTCTTTTCACAACTTGAATCATAAAAAATTTTTTAAACACACTCTTCATTTTGCACCTCTGAGAACATTGGTTTATATCAGTGCTTTTGGCTCTTTGCATAGAGTGGCAGAAGTCACCACCCAACAGCCCAATATCTTACCAACAGAAATGAGCTTTTTAAAAATTGCAACACTTAACTGTATGTTCCTGTAAGAGCACTAACTTTGGTAATTCCAGTTAAATTTGGAGGCTTGGGTTATTTTTGTTCTCTTGATAAAGTATAAAAACCTTGAAATATGTCAAGGCTCAAATCTGCAGGTGAGTAACATCCTCTGGTATGTCAGTATATTTCCATGACAGGGATTTACATTGGCCCCCTTTGGTCAGTCCGTGTCCTTTTGCATTTTCAGTTGTTCCTAAACTGAACAACGTATTTAGCTTGGAGCTGGATGGATTCATTTCCTACATCTATGGAAGCAAGTTCCTGCTCAGAGCAAGTGAGCGATCTGCAAAAAAATTCAAGTTGAAAGGAACTATTGACCTGTGATTTCATGGGAAGTCAGAAGCATTCACAGAAATGTCTGCTGTTTTCCTGCAGTTCAAAGGGCAGGTTTTCTGGCAGATGGAAAAAGCAACAGCCATGTGAAATATTTATAAAGCATTTCTGCTTACTGAAAAATGAGCAGTATCTGCTGTCTTTAAGCAGTCTCTCAGACTGTTGAAATTGGTTGTATCTGTTTTTTTATTTATGTATAATATCCTGGGTTATATTAAAGTTATATGACTAGTGTTAACTACCTGACTTCTGTTTCAGTTTATAAGTGTAAATTTGTACAGTTAAAATTATATTTCGTAACTCTGTAATAAATGTCTTTGTTGCCTTCTATATAAATTAAGCTTCAGCTGCCCGTTACATGCTTGCAGTGAGACTGCAGGTGCTGACAACTGCTCTTTATAATCATTGTGCCTGGGCCAACATCAGCATCTTTGCCTGCTGCAGGCACGTACAAATAAATTATTTCAGCTGGCAGGTTTTACCTCGAGTGTCTCCTTCCCTGGGGTTGATACTGTTACAGATACCGGGTGTGTACAGTGAGTATGGATGTGTATAATAACGTATCATGTAAGCACACCAAACCTGCAGCCCTGCAAGCCCTCTGCTCCCCCGTGCTCACTAACACCCTGCTACTTTCAGGATAAGTCAAGTGTGTCTGTATCAATAACTACACTTTGTCACGGCACAGTGCAGGGAACACAGCACAGCACGTAAGAGGGAAGCACTTAAAGCTAGAAGTTCAAAGATGAAGTGACCCTATTCAATCCTGTATTTCAATTACCCACGGAACTGCTTTATGAATGTTTGACCTCTGTTCACAGGGCTATTTTGTTTCACGTATCCTGAGCCCCTTTTATATTTTTTTACTGTACATTTCATTTTTGATTGCCCAGGTTACAATCTCTCATTGACTAGGCAGGTTTGACATCTTTGGGAGGTGACCCCTGTATTTAGATTGCTTAACATTTTTCTGTTATAAAAATGCTTCTATGGTAGTTTTAAGTGTAATTTTAGGAAGCTTTTCATCAGTTTCACTATTAAATGAAAGACTTGTACCTAGGAAAATTTCTCCCCTGTCACCATTCAAGCCTTTTTTGTAGCCAACCAAGGTCATTTCTTTAGAGAGAACACAGCTGTTCCTCACATAATCACACCCCAAGGCTGAGTAACCAGAGCTGGGAGGGCAGTCAGAGCTCGTACCTGCACTGCAGGGCAGAGCTGATCACACAAACTCACACCTGGCTCCAAAGCCCCCGCTGCCTTTCAGGACCTGCTGCTGGGAGAGGTCATGGGAGAGCTGCATCTCCCTGGCACCAGCCCTCAGACACAAACCACCTTCGCCATCGGTGAAATACCCAGGTAAACAGAAGCCACCACTGCAGATGAATTCAGACTCCACCACTGAAGTTGCAGCACCCCAGCACTTCCCTCCCTTCAAAGCTGTTCCCCCCAGGAGAGGAGGGATTGCTCCCCCTCCCAATGAGGAATTTGAGGAGGAAGAATTCAGTGAGTTGCTGAAGACCTCAGGCTGTTTCAGAAACCAGGTGCTACAGCTGACACAAAACCACCTGTCCCCTTCATGGAGGAGTGAGCACAGAGGCTCTTGGGCACCGCACTCAGTCAAGCTTAAATGGAGTTAACCTGTTCTGGGCTGGAGGAGGGGACAGACCAGACAGCACAGTGCATCTGCCCAACACAGAATATTGCTGCACTTGTGTGAGGAGCCCTTCCCAAATGTGCACTGTGCTTCCACAAACAATACTTCACAAAACCCAATCCATGCATAAGGAAAAAACAGGAGATACTCACTTGAGAGAACATAACATTTTCAGTTTTGGGAGGCACGGAAACAGCTGCAAAAGTCCCTCATCTCCCAGATAATTATGTGATAGTCTAGGATTTAAAGAAAGGCATTTAATTTTCATAGTAAAAAAACAAACAGGCACCATCAGCTCTGTTATCTATATGTACAGCTACACCTTCCACCAGGCTATGCCTGTCAGCATCTAGACAACTTACTTGCTTTTGTAAGAGCTCTCATGTATTGATACCTGACACACAGTTCAGTAACATTTTGACACAGGATGCCTTCCTTTGCCAAACTGAGAACAGCATTCAAGGAAAGACGGTTGTCACTCAGGCTGTGAACAAGGAAAAAGAGAATCTCAGCTGCTGGACCCCACAGCATGTTCTTTAGTTACACAAATGCCCTCTGCTCTGCTCACCCAAACATCCTGAAACACACTTTCTTTTAGTCAGGATATTTCCCACAAACTTACAAATTTTGCATCTAGGACTCAACAAAAGCACTATCAGATCATAGTTCTTTCTCTGCAAACTATAGCTCTCATGAATTTAGAATCAGAGATAACTCTTCTATATGCAGCAGAAGGATCATTAACCAGTTTAGGATTAGTTAGTGGAGGTAGTTCATACCTTCATGATTACACTGATCCACAGTGCAGTTAAACTCCCTCTACAACAGATCCAATTTAAGTACGGCTTATTAAAGCAGTGAGGCCTGAACACAATCCTCCATCCTCCGAGGATTTATTCCTTAATTGCATGTTCGTTCTGTTTCATTACTTGTTGGACCTCATTAAATATGAAATGCAAGATCTTGCCTCTACAAATCCTCTGCTTGTTCTCAGGGCCACAGGGCAACTTTCCTGAAAGCCTTGGAGGAATCATCCCTGAGAGCAGCACTCTGTGTGTGTAGCACAGATGAGTGAGGGAGTGAGGATTACAAATGGCACTGCTTTCCTGCCTGTTCCATAGGAGAAGCTGCTTCACTGGGGGCAGGCTGGCATTCCCACAGTGAGCACAAGGGAAGAACTCAAAGCACAAGTGGAAGGCAGAAGGGCACTCTGATGCAAAGAGTCAAGATCTTTCCATCTGAGCAGAGACATCCCCTAATCCATCAGGAAGCCATGGCTGTGCTGGAGCAGAGCCATGCCACTCCCTGGGGCACACTGCCACAGGGAACAGCTCCTCTCCACGTGGCTGCTGGGCAGGGCATGCGCCCAGAAGCTGAAGACAAAAAAAAGCAAGTGCCAAGTTGGAACACTGCTGGTAAAATTGGTCTGGACATTTGTCCCACTCATGTTTAAGAGGATACCTCTTCCCTTTTCGCCCATCACCACTCTCTGCCCTCTCTGTGCTGCCTTTTTGAACAGCCTCAGATGTTTTGAGATTGAGCCAAAATAATTCAGCAAAGAGATGTGACCTGGGTGCTACAGCAGGGGGTTGGATGGAAAGGATTTAATCCACCTCCTCTGTTCCTGTGCTCCAAAAACCAAGCAGACTTCACAAGAGCAAATCTTGTAATATCGTATGCTCTTCTACTCATCTCTGACTCTTCAGGTCAAAGTTGTTTCCTATCCAGCACCTCCATACACGGTTGCAGTACAGCATCAGTGCAAGAAAGACTTCACCCAGCTCCCATTCTGGATCAAATTTTCAGGATGTGTTATGTAAAAAGTGAGGCAGCTCTGGGACCCAGCAAAATATGGGTAAAACCCCCAGCTTTTCAATATTCTCTAATCCCTGTCATTTATTCTTCTTGCCTGTCATTCACTATTCTAACAAGAACAAGAAATACGGTCCTGGTGAAATGATAAAAACATTTCGCTTAGCTATGATCAGTTTTGTCCTCAAGGTGTCAAAATCTGTTGTTAAACATGTTGTTAAAAACTTAAATTCTGAACATTACTGGAAAGGACTCTGTAAGTTTTCATTCAAAATGTTTTATTATGAGATTCTCTTTATATCCTAAATCATACAAACAATCAAGACTAATAGTAACACATGCATTTAAAACAAAGGAAAAAAATGTTTCAATTAACTGGAAAGCTTAAAAGAAAACATTTAATCTTCTCAAATTTAAATAAACTGAAAAGTAACAGGACTTCTTATAAAACAAATTCCATTTCCCAGTAGCCTTATCAGTCAAGATTTGGGAATTTTTATTTTACATTTCTCCAGCAAAAAAACCCAGAAATCTGTGGGCAGCAATGCTCTCACCTTATTCCCATGATGATCAAGAACAACAGACTTAATAAAGCCATGTTAAATTCATACATAAACGAATAAAATCAGAGCTTAATGCCAATGAAGACTGAAAGCCATTCAGGCAAAGCGTAGATTCACACAAACTAATGAAAGCCTCATATTCAAGAACAAAACAACACTGAAAACCCGGATGGAAGCTCAGTGACAATGCACAGCTCCCATACTACTGCTCTGCTCAATAAGACCATCAGGAATGGTTGGCAGCCTCCCTCAGTAAAATACCTCTGATCCCAAAATGAAGCTTCCTTACAATTTTCATTGCTCTTCTCATCTTTCTGTCACTGTCTCAACAACAGTGCCATTATCAGTTTGGAGCTCTACACAGAACCACCAGGGTCTGTAAAGAAATTACCCTGGGCACAAGATCTCTCTGTTATGGTACTGCACTGCAAATTCACATCCCATTTACTTTTTTCAGCCCTATCCAAGTCTTTTAGAATTACTGGATCTGAGCTTCCTTGGAGTTTGGTAGTATCAGTTGACTTGCTGTATTCTGTCAAAATCAGGAGGCTCGTGGCAGAAGTGAAACCCAGGATGAGCACAAAAGGTGCTGTATTTCCAAAATATAACAACAGAGATGCCAAGATATGGCAAAACCCATTTCTGCTGCCTCCTGTGTTCTAACCCAAAGCCTGTGCACTTCAAGAGCCCAGCCCTGACTCCTAAGCACACAAGTCCTTCAAAGATCCTGAAAATAGTGTGGATTGAGATGCAGACTTCAAAATCTTTGCAGAAGAAAGGCTCCATGGAAGCACAATTGCACAGAGCCTAGAACATTTCTCAGGAAAAGGAAATAAAATTCAATCAGAACTGATTTAAAGCAGCTCATCTTTTAATTGGTTCAGACGAAATCTTTCTGGTCGTACACAAGTTCTTGTGCTCTTCTATGAAGGGATGAACTCTACAAACTTTTCTCAAGAAAATTAAGAAGCAAACGACTCGGGAAGCCAAAGTCAAGCTGTACAATTACATATCCCTAAAAAAGGGGGGAGAGAACAGAAAATATTACGTTAGCTCATGGCACACTCCCAAGAGGGCATTGAGAGCCAGGTAATTCTGAGCTGTGCTTACCGTTCTGGTGATGATCTCAGGATTTATGATATCAAAGAGATCAAGCCTTTTGCTGTTCATCAGTGAAGTCAGAGCTGATCCAATACCTGTGGAATCAGCAAACCCATCCAGTTACAGGGATGTCCATCCTTATGTGCTGCCTGCTGCCAAAAGCTAATTGTGCCTCAGTGCCCCACAACCTTCAGCCTGGCAGAAAACTCACTTTTCCTTTCCCTCAGCCATTTACAAAGGGTTTCTCATTCCCCAAGTGTATCCAGCAGAATTTCAAAACATTAATGTGGCTGCCCCTCTTCTCAGTTGTCTTTTTCAGTGCTCAGGTTTAGGAGATCTGATGTTTAGACAATTTATGGAGTAGGTTTGCACTTCCCCAAAAGGAAAACTCACTTGAAGTTATTTCTGGAATGCCAGCAACCAGGATCATATTCTGCAGGAAGCTTTGTATGGACGGGTCCTTCTGAAAGCCAGAAAATTCATACAAAAATACTTTAAAGATATCATTTAGCCTCAAATGGCTTAGAGAATACTTTTTGTAGGACTTACCCCACATTGATCAGCTGTGCATTTAAACACTTTAATCTCTACGCTGAAGGGAAGGGGGGAAAAAAAGGGGAAGAAAAGTCACTACGTGCTGCAGAGATCCTCTTTTTGTGCTGCTCTTGATCATGAACCAAAAGAGGCAACTCTCAACTGACCACAGTACCAACCTGGAGTCCACAGGCTGCAAAATGAGTTTCTTTTCTGCATAGGTAGCTTGGATAGTGACCGTGATTTCCTGCAGAGGAAAGAACAGCAAGGTTGAGGCATAGTTAATTTTTCCTTATAGGAGGGAACTGCATTTGGGTATTTTGGTTTGTTTTCTAGAAGAGAGAGTTCAACATCCTTTTGGCTTTAGCTCCAGCTATAGCTAGAGAAGGCCAGCATTTTCCTTCTCCACCTCATGCCCACAGCCTCAGTCTCTGGGGCTCCAGGCTGGCTCATACACTGGACTTTTGCTGTTTTGTACATCCTGCATAAGGATGGAAACGGCTGTGTAGGGTGTGGTTTCCCAATTACATCCATCTCAACATCTGACTGGATGTAGAGAGAACAGCTTCAGGGTAGCCAGGGCTGCCACAGGTAGTCAACGAAATATAAACCAAATTAAAAAATAAAGCAATCTCTGAATTCTGGCCATTTAGGCTCATTGTCTTGCTGTTGTCTGCATGTAAACATTCATTTAAGAGGAACATTTTGTGATGCAGTTGCAGGTCACAGCCAGGGTTTTGGCAGTCCAGGAGCAGATCTCATCCTAGGAGCCACAGTTTTGGGGACCAACTCTCGTCCAGTGCTTCTGCAATCCTTGAAATGTATTTCAAGATACCACTTGGAGCACAAGAAACAGCCATGCATACTTCCCTTAACACCCTGCTAACTTGGGATACTTGCTGAGGGAATTATTCTTGGCTGTGGTTAATCTTTTAAATTGAGCATATCCAACCCTCAGGCAGGGATTTGGGCTGGTTTTGTGTCTGTCTCAGCCCATAGATACGAGACTGGACAAACACACTGCTTTCCTGTGATATTAACCAGGAAAGCTGTTGGCATTTCTTTTTTCACTTTCCTTCGATTCAGTATAAAGCAGTTTGGGGTGAAACAGTGTAATCAGGACCTTTCATACAAACACACATAGAGGAAAAGGCTGTAATTTGAGTCACATTCTTCAGAGACGTATCTCCATTTCTGACACAACTGTCCTCTAAACCGGGACCTGAGCTAGAATTTGGGAACAAGGAGATTTCAAAATAAATACATTCCCATGGTGCCTTCATTCTCTTATCTCAGTGACACCACCCTGTGTCAGATAAATGTTAATGGGGGTTCATCAGAGCTTTCTGCTGCTTTGACCACATTGCACACTGATAGTGGGCTGCCCTAATAGAGAGGACATTGAGCCAACATGGTCACTACCATCATTCCCAGCCTCAAATGCATAAGGAAGGCATGGGGGTGTTAAAATAAACTGATTTGCCTTCTCCACCCACCGTGGTTTAGCCACCCACCCTTCCCAAAGGGCTCCCTGCCATTGTTGTCCCTGCACACCAGGAATGGTCCTGACCTGGGACAGAGCCTGTCCCAAGGTCCTCACAGTCAGGAGGTGCAGGAACTGACCTTCTCCATGTACAGAGCCACCAGGGCTGCTTCTCCTGCAGGAAGGATGCTGACCTCCACTGCTGCCAAGGCTCTCACAACGGTCCCTTCAGGCTGAAAAGAAATCTGGGGCTGGGTGAGACTCCACACCCTGGCCACAGAGTCGTTGTAGGAGGTGCCTTGAAAAATCTGGTCAAGTAAGGAACAACAGATGAGTCAGGCTTTTTCCATCCCAATTTCATGCCAACTTGCCACACAGCTGCATCCCTTTTGCAGTCCCCAGTTCCTCCTCCTGTTCACACAAGCCCCATAACTCAGTCAGATTTCACGGAAACTGTGCCAGCGTGGAAGGTAGAGAAATCCTCCTTGCAAAGCACAACTGCTTCTCCATCAGCCCTTGTTCTTCTCCATCAGGCCCACCCAACACTCAGCTTGTCAAGGGAAGGATCCAAGTTGTTACAATGCAACAGAATCCA
The DNA here is from genome assembly GCA_013390045.1 of Picathartes gymnocephalus. Lineage (NCBI taxonomy): Eukaryota > Metazoa > Chordata > Aves > Passeriformes > Picathartidae > Picathartes > Picathartes gymnocephalus. The sequence goes on along the minus strand of WEKY01022431.1, from coordinate 432,880 downwards.
TTTCAGATTTCCTCGTTTAAAATACAGTGTTCTGAGTAGGACAAAAAGTTACCATCTGCACTGCTTTGCGCTGCATTTCTGTGTCTTCCGTCTCAAACAGCTCCTTCAAAAACAAACCAGAAACGGATTATGGAGAAACAAAAAAAAGTTATAATTGCTCCTGGTGCAGGCCAGACAGGCCAGAGCACTGAGGTGGGGCCTGTGCCCAGTGCAGGTCATGGGGGAGCTCCCCCAGGGCTCACCCTTTTTTCCATCTCAGTGATCCCTCGGAAAGCCACAGCCCTTTGCAATGCAACAGACAAGCTTTCTATCAGCTGGTGTTATCACTCCAAGGAATAACAGTGCCTGGGAGCACCCTCTTGATAAGAGGGTACCAATTCCAGGATCACACGTATTGACCGACTGTAGATTTCTATCTTCTACAGAAACCAGCTCTCACCAAAACACAGTATTTAGTGAATATTTCACTTTCTCCCCAAAATATGATGTATGAGGTAAGGAGGGCACCCCTCTGGGAGTCACCTGCAGCTTCTCCCCTCTGAGGTTCAGCACCAGTCGCCCATCTGAGAAAGCTGCTGCAGCCAGAGAGCTGAGGCTGTGCTCAGACAGCCAGAAGTAGAGCATGCGGGACTCGGTCAGCAGCAACGGGGAGAAAACGGAGTCACGGAGCACACTGGAGTTGTTCTTGTACAGGACAAGGCCCTGTAGAGGAAAACAAGTGTTTTGGCCACAGCAAGCAGCAGGGAGACAGGACAAAGAGTCAACCCCCGCATTTCCATTGCAAGGCAAAGGCCAGCACAGGGAGCAGGGAGCAGGTTGGCATCAGCCCAGGCTGCAGCGCCACAGCACAGCCGCACAGAACCAGCCCCTCCAAGCCCTCCCGAGCGCAGCGGGGCCAGAAAACATTTGGTCTCTGAGCAGCCCGGGTTACTTTACCTTGTGATGGGATTCTATGTAGCTCCCTTTTATTACAGTATCTGATGCCAGGGAGATATCAACAATGATGTCCTTATCCCGGACAAAATTGGCTGCAGGAAGAAAACACAAAAGCCTCACACCAGAAATAGCAGAGCTTGTGAGAGTCACTTTTAGGAACTGGTACAGGTGACTGGGAGTTACAAAAGGACACAGGGATAGGACAAGGGTCCCCACTCCTTTGGATGCTAGCACTGATCCTGCTGCAGCTCACTGACTGCATTTCTTCACTGGAAAATTGGGATAATCATGCTCAGTTTTACATTCCACTCCTTTTCCCTGATATTTGGGACTGGGAAAATCTCAAGATGCTGTAATATCTCATCCCTAATGCTGCAGTACACGGTCCTGTTCTAGCTAACCTTGGTCCTTCAGTGTCCTACACAGCAGATCAGTATATACTGAAGGAGAAATGAATTGAAAAGTGTCGTTAAATCTGCGCAATCACCCTGAAAGATCAACCTGATGCAGAAAATTCCAAATATAACATGGCTAAGGTTTATTTTGCTGCTGTCTGAGGGTTTGGGATCCCATACACATTTTTGAAGGACATTTTTGATGGATGTGGCTGCTGCTCTGCTGGGGCTCAAACATTAAAAGCTGCACATAAAAAAAAGAAAGCAGAAAAAACAAGAATATTTACCTGCTAAATCAAGTATAAAATTTGTCAGCGTCTGAGCAACAGCATTTATTTCCTTGCACACCTACACAAGGAAAAGAGGGGGAAAAAATTAGGGAAAGGGGTAGGATTTTGGGGTTGTAGAGCAGAGCTGAGCCTTGTTGAGACCTGGGGGCTGTAGGTCAGAGTCCAGCAGCCTCAGGGTCAGCAACACCACTCAGTTTGTCCAAGCTGCTTTTTAATTGTAGATTCAATTTATTTGTCTTATTTTTCACAAGCGCTCACATGACACTGCTACTGTCTTGTGGGCAAGAAAAGTGTGTGGCGTACACAGCTACCCAGAGCTTCCCTCTCTCCACAGGCTGATCTTACCTCCCTCTTGAGGACAAGCTTCAGAGTGAAGGAGATGAAATCTGTGAAGAGCTGCTTCAGCCAGCCAGGCCTGTGTAAGGCAGGGGGCACAGTCAAGGACCACCCGTGGTCTGCACATTTGGGTGGGGGGAATTTGGGCACCAGCAGGGGGACAAAAAATCCTGATTTCGAAAAGGGTCAGACTCACTGCTTGTCTCCTTGGAGGTGAAGTGTGAGTTTGTGGAAAGTCAGGTAGCAGTCTGAGGCATCAGGAACCACTTGCTCCTTTTGGCACACTGCATGGGACAGAAGGAGAAAGAAAAAAAATAGCTAATTTTTACTGAGACGAGAAGGACGAGCGCACTTTGCAGACCCTGCAGGCCTGGGGCAGGGCATCACTGCAGAGGACCAACCAGGGCTTCCCACACCTCCCAGGGGATGCTTCCAAAAGATCCCAGACCCTGCCAAGGCAGGGCAGATGGGGCTACCTTGCACCTGGATGGAGGGATTCTGCTACAGCTCCAGCTGAGCTGGTCTACCAGGCACCCCTCTTCATGTGGATACCTGCCAGCTGCCCCAGCTCCCGTCAGCAGAGACTCAGCTGTCCCCTAATATGAGCCAGGAGAACCTGGACAGCACACGCAACCCCCAAACCAGAGTGGGGAGGGAACTGAGTCATATTGTAAAAAATTTGGGTATTGCAGCATACTTACTCAGTTCGATGTTTAGCTGGAGGTCAATGGAAGACTCAATTTCAAAATCAACTGAATGAAAAAGCTTCAAGCTGTAACGGCGGAAGAGGGGACATTTAGAAACCTGTGGCAGGAGCAGCTTCTCCCTGACAGATGTGGATTTTATAACACCTCTCACATCCGTCCTTGCACTGCAGTGAGCAAACCCCCAGCACACCACAGCCCATCTCAGATACTCTGGCTTTAAGTCATTGCAAAGTGCTGCCTTAGTGGCACTTAGGAGCATTAAACCCCCTTTTTATCCACTCAGAGTTCACAGAGCAACAAAGGGGAGATAAGAAGTCAACTCACATGCTTTGGCTATCTGGTCTCATCGTGCAAGGTGAGGACAGAAAGGCAGAAAGCAAGATGAGCAGAGCAGTGGTGGGGCTTAGCAGCACTGCTGGAGTACAAAACCCTGTCTCAGGCAGTAACCAGTGCTACCATTGCCAGAGAGACTGGGGAGTGCAGCCCCCCCTCGTTTCTGCTTGTGTCAGGCCAGTCCCACGGGCAGCAGCAGGAGCTGGGCCGTGGTGCTCAGCAGCCCCCAGCCCTGGGTACTCACAGCCAGGCCCCGGCATAGCCGTAGGTCAGGGTCCCTTTGAACAAGGCTGTCACGTTTCTAATGGAGATGTGGATGGCATCGTCCTCCTGGAGCTCCACCTCACTCCTCTCTATGGACAAATCATTGACCTGGATGCTAGAAACAACAGGAACACAGTTTGTCCCCAACCCAGAGCTGTTTTCTGTGACTGGGCAGGACAGGTTTATTCCTGAGGACTGGGATCTCTGAGGGACTCGTGCCAGTGCCAGACTCTGGAGGTTTTGCAAATCCCAGGGCCAGGCACAAGGACAGTGACAGTGATGCTTTTGCTCAGCCTTGGTGCACTGTGGAACATTTAGATACAAGGTCAGGGAATGCTTTGAACAGGAAACATGGAGCAAAGCAACCCTGTTTTATTGCAGTGCTCTGTGCAGCTGTGGCCATGGCAGGAAATCTGTTCTGTCAATATACCACTGAATTTGTGGTCCCAAATTAAAAGTGAGTAACACAGTGACACCCAGCCTGGTTTGTCACAAAGCGCAGCCAAGTGACATCCTGCTGACAGGGGTGGCTCTGGCAGCCCTGGATGGGTCCTCTCTGCCTCTCAATGTTCCTTGGGAACCATCTGTCATCGGTGGCCACAGGTGCCCCAGCCCACAGGGACTTTACTCCCCGTCCCCATGGTCAGAAATGAGCTCTACACGCTGCCTTGCTGGCTGCCCACTCAGCTGGAAAAATAAATAACTCTTAAATAACACATCAGCAGCCTAAACCTTAACATGCAAATTGTCTGTGAGGCTTAGACCCAAAACTGTGTCTGGCCCAGTGCAGACCTTTGCTTTCACCGGGAACTGCTGGATCAGAGCTCCCTGCAAGGCCAGTTTCTGTTCCCCTCTCCCCATCACCTCCCCTGGCACAGAGACACAGAGACACTCACTTGGTCAGCCCATAAGCCACCCGGCCCAGGAGCAGCATGGACCTTTCTCCGGTGATGTTTGGGAATTTGGCATTTCTGAAAGCTGCTTGGATGACCTGGGCTGTTTCCTGGTTCACTGTCAGTGGAAGAAAAGGGCAAAGATGTCAAACTGCAATCTCTCCTGGCCGCAAAGCCAGACCTGCCCTCTGGATTAAAGCACAACAGAAGGCTTTTATCCGAGACATTTCCATTAGATTCAGGAAGCACTAGACGTAGTTTCAAAGTAAATTAAAAAAATTTAAATCTGTAACTGTAATAGCTGATGGCAGCAAGGGACAGCAGCGTGTGTGGCTCGACAGCCACCAGTGGGAGCTCTCTCCAGGGAATCGTGGCCAGCTTTCACACCCCTCAGGAGCAGATTTTGGAAAGGTCAAGGCTATGCTCATCCCTACACCACACGCGCTGCTGACTTTACCCCAGTGCTTTGCTTTGTTGCTGCTTGCTTGTATTGCAGTCAGCTCTTGGGTCTACAAAGAAAAAATTCTGATGCTCACGTTTCTGTGCCCTAATGTTATCCAGCCCGTTCCAGCCTCAGCCTCAGGCACATCCTTGTACAGGATTTTTCCTTCCACAAATACCCTCTCTTAGTTCAGCCCAGCACAAATGCATCTTTCTCTGCATGTACCACTGTCGGATGGGACAGGACAGAGCTGTTCCCCCCTTCACAGAAGAACTAAGTTCTTTCCCCACCTGCAAAACTCCCAAATCCTTGCAAATAAGCCCAGAGAAGGAGAGAACCTGTTTCCCCCCTTCCAGCCCCAAGAGATGAGATTGCAATGAGGAGAGAAATTTAAAACACACATTTGTACAAGCTCTTTCGTCATACCAAACCCCAACAGGAACAGCACTAAACCCTTGAGCTGAGGAGAGGGACTGGGAACAATTTTCAAGCTCCTTTGCCTGTTCATTTCAGGTGCCCGTGCTTTAACCTGTGCCCCCCCAGGCAGGTGTTTACAAGACACAGAGAAGCAAAAACGCCCTCAGCTGATCTGTCTGATCTGTCAGTACACAGCCCCAGGGAGCAGGCACTTACACAGCAACGCCGCGGGCTTGGTCATCCTGCAGACGATCCCTGTGGCTCTGTAGGGGGAGGGCCCAAACTCACAGGCTGCCGCTGCATGGACAAGCACGAGCAAGATCCTGAAGGTCCTCAGCATCATCCTGCCAGCCCAGCTCATCTTCAGCCAGAGCAGAGAGAGCTGGTGAGACCAAGTGATTCTTGACAGAGGCAGAGGCTGCTTTCATACTCCCAGCAGAGCCCACTCGAAGCAGGACATGACCTGCTTCCTCCACTTATCAAATTCATCACACATTTCCTAATCTTCCTATAGTTTCCTTGACACCCTTCATGTTGCACGCTGCCTTCCTCCCTCAGCAGGAGCCTGGGCTGCAGGGCTTGGTGCTCCTGCCAAGACTGCTTTAACTCAGGACATGTACACACACACACCAGGGCGGGTGGAAACAGCTGGAGGGGGATGGAGAGTGGAAGGGGATGAAGTCAAAGGAGCAGCTTCACGTGCTGCCTCAAGCCAGCTCATCGTTTTCTCTTCATGCAGAAATATTCCTTATTTTGCATTCTTGCAGTAATTCCCCAGCAAAGCCCTGTGTGAAAGGTACCTACATCATTCACTGCTTCCCCTTCCACTGATTTTATACACACTGTGGGGAAACTGAGGCACACTCCTGGGAAGGGGATGTTTCCTGCTACCACTCTGCGAATCCACATCTCCCACATCCCTGGAAAGCCCCAGGACCACAGGACTGGGATGCTTTTTGTCCCTTGGCTGGGGTTTTGAACAGTCTGATTTGCCACCATCCCACTAAGGCAGAGTTTTTCATGCACCCGGACTGCCAGCTCCTGTTTGGGGAAGATCAGAAACCCCAGCTCACACCCACTCCTTGTGCACACCTGCCCTGTATGCCACTGTCCTCCCACAGCTCTGCTGCGCTGCTGGGGCCCATCCCAAACCCAAAACAACCTCCAGCACAATACAGAGTGGGGCTGTTTCAGCAAGGAGGCTCACAACAGCCCCCGTGAAACTTTTTGCCAGCAAAGACTGAGGGAGAAGGACAGGTGTGAACTTGGCGGTGCTGCAGGAGCAGCCTCGATGCCCTGAGCGAGAGGAGGTGCCAGCCTCCCTCCTCTCCCCGGCAGATGCCTCGTCCTCCCTGTGCAGGGCGAGCACATTTCCTGCGGGGACCCCGCTGTCCTGCAGCCCCCACCCTGCCGTGCTGTTTTCTTCCTGAGTTGAGAAAGTGAATGGCCTCGGGTACCCCGCGGGAGGCACTCGCGGTCACTGACCCGCCCAGAGAAGCCGAGCATCTGCAGCTTCCTCCAGGCTTCTCCAGGAGAGCAGCGTGGTGGCCACGGAGAGACTGCGGGCTGCCAGCCCAAAGGGCTTTGTAAATGAACGGCTAATTGTTGGAAACACAGCGTACAGAGACAGCAGGTGCTCGAGCAGCAGAGCTCCCACGTGGCATCATCTCAGCTGCCACAGCATCCCCTCTGCCCTGGCCAGGAGAGCTCTTCCCAGGGCAGCTGCACAGAGCATGGCCATGTTACAGAAGGATTTGAATTCAAGAGGCTTTAAGCATCTAACAGGTCTATTTTCTGTCCTGCAGCTCCCATTTCAAGGGATATGGGCATAGTGGCCAATGCCTGGCATAGAGGGAACCCTGCTGGCCCCAGGAGGCCACAAGAACCTCTTTGCCCACGGCAGCAATTCACAGCAGCATGGGGGAAAGGGAAAATGGGCATTTTGATATAGGGATATTTGTCACCAGGGTAGACAAAGGCAGAAATCCAAGACCCCAGACCCATTGTGCTGGTCCTGGTAGATGCAGTGCATTCACAGCCCCCTTACAGGCCAGCTCCCCTGCCCCAGCACTGCTGCAGGCTGCTGACAGCAGACAACCAGAGCTCAGAGAAAAGGAGGACAGGGAACTGCCGGGCATTGACCTCCAGTGGGAACAGGAAGGCTGGAGATTTTCTGCCTACAATAGCAAAAGCATGTGGGATACGGAGATGCTGTGAGAATCCTTGTCCTGGAGTAACCAGGCAGAGGCCAGGGCAGCAGGGACACCATAGTCCACCCTTCTCCCAGTGCAAGGTCAGGCTAGGACAAGTCAGGTCAGATTTAAAAGCCTAAGGAAAGGTTAATTTTGGCTAGCAGGAGGCAGGGCAGGCTTTACACCCCCCAAAGAAAAGTTAAATACCCAAGCTGCAGAGGGGGTGCTGGAAGATGTTTTGGTAAATATTTGCTGTGTAAGGCTTTATCTGAAGGCCGTGCACGTACACATGCCCTCACCACCTCGCTGAGGACTGTCCTGTAACTGTTTTTCCCCACGTTGTCCAGGGCAGAGGTACATGACAGTGGCATTAACCTTTGTGCTGCATTGACCAAAACATTTGATGTTACCCTGCAGATGCTTCCTGAGAGAGCCTTCCAGGTACTCTGCACCCGTCAGCAGGATGGGCTCCAGCACCACTGCCAGCACTCACACAGCCCTGGGATGGCAGGAGGGTCAGCCCAAAGACCACAGCTCCCATCTGTCCTGGAGGTTTATACAACTGAGACAAATAACATATTCAAATAAGATTTATTTTATAAACCGGTTAAATCAATTAAAGTTATGCCAACATTTGAATACAGATTTGTGATGTCAAATGAAATTGGTACTACCTGAGTTACTCAAGAGGTCTCAAAATTTTAGAAAGCGAGAGTAACCTGGAATCCACAATCACATGATAACATGAGGGCTCTCAACCTCAAGGAGGCTCCTTGGGTGATGTCCTGACCTCAGGGGAGGGTTCCCCCACTGCAACTCCAAATTCTGCTGAAGCCAACTCATTTCCTTCTGTTCTATACCAGTATCATCCATTACAACCTCTAAAAAGGAAAAAAAAAAAGCCGGTACACACAGGTGGCCCTAAGTCAACCCAGGCTTTTCGCAGCTGAGGGTGCCCAGGGCAGCTGGGCTGGAGCTGGAAGTGCAGCCAGCTGTATTTCTGTGGCACTGACCCTGCACTGCCAAATCCAGACTGAAAGAGCAGCAAGTACAACTTTCAGTGCTATTGTAAGAAACTGGGGAGGTTCTTATGCAGCATAGGCCACTGAGCAGACACAAGATATGGGCCCAAAAGAAACATTTCCCAGGATTTGTCCAACACTTCCAGGCATGCAGCTGAACATGAACTGACCTAAAGCCCCTCACTGCAGTTTTGTGACCCAGCTGTACACCAGAACTGGCTCACCCCCATGGTATCATTCCATTTGAGACTCACACCACATTAAACACTAGCAGGCATTTCAAGAGCTATTCTTATGCAGCAGAAGGGCTGGAGGGAGGTGATGAAGATGCAGTTTGGTAACAGTGGGGGAGTAGCTGGGATGGCCTCTGAAGACACAGAGTTTGTATGAACTGCTTTGTAAATGCCACCAGCCTCACAGCTAGAAATGGACCACAGGGCAAGGACCAGAGGGAGGCTGTAACACACAGCTGTCGGAATGTCCCCAGCTGCTGAGAACAGGGACAACAGGCAAGTAAATGCATAACTGAAACAGCTCTTCAGAGAAAAGGGGAAACCACACACAAACAAACACACCACCATCACAAGCTTATCTGCTCAGCAGCAACCTCATTCTCATGAGATTTGTGTTCCAGGAGCTGAGGAAGGGACCATAGCTGTAGTGACAAACAGGTCTTGAGTGGTTCCCCGAGTAAGCAGTCTGTTAGGAGTTTGCACAAGAACAAAGGTGTCTGAGAAAACAGATTGTACATTTTTCCCCAACTTGTTTCTCAGTGGGGACAGAACTGCTCTCAACCAGAAGCAGCTGCCAGAGTGTATCAGGGGACATGGCAGCAGGGGAATTGGCTTTATCCTGCTGCTCACTTTGCCACCCTGTGGACCCTCAGAGGACTTTCACTGCCACAACGTGGCTGTTCTCAGGAGCCCTGCACAGCTCATGCTGAACAGGCAGGGTACTGAAGCTCAGGAGCACACAGAGGAACTAAACCAGCAGCAGAATCAGAGCTTGAAGTGTGAGCCAATGCAAACCCCAGCCTCCTAAACCCACAGCCTCAAGGCCCCTTCTGGTCTCTGCAACTTCTGTCCCAACAGAGGGGACAGTCTTGCTCTGGAAGGTTCCAGACTCATGTTTGCTTTATGTCTAACCTGGATTCTCTCATTTTCAGGGCCATGCTCACTGTCACCCTCAGTTGGTATCCAGGCTCTATCCCCTTCTTTGCCATCCCTCCTTCCACACCTCACTGTTTAGTGACATGCATCACTCCCAGGCAACCAGAGGCCTCCACTGGTCAGTGCTCAGTGACAGGGTTCCTAATTCCACATAACTCCAGGCTGGCTCAGTCACAGCTTGGAGCCCTCAGCCAGGCACTGTTCCCTCACATCCCAGTGCTCCTGCCTGGGTGCACACCCTTGGCAGCTGCCTCTGCAGGATTACACAGGATTTACTTCCACATTATGTGTCCTCTGCTGCAGACACGGCTCCCCTCCGCCCCAATGGCAGAGGGTGTGGTTCACAGAGCCATTACGGAAATATTCTCTAAAGTTCAGGACTCTCACTGCATCCCTGCAGTGGCATTAGCTACACTTCATTAGTTTTTCAACTAGTTTTAAACCCATCTGCCAGCTCCTGGGAACAGCAAAAGCTGCAAAACAACAGATGTTTTGCTGTCTCTGATAAATTCTCAGATTAGAGATTTCACAAGTAATCCAGCACTATGTGCTCATTGCCTCAACCATACCAAACCAGTTTATTTCTGGCTGCCAGGAACTGCCCTCTCCTGCTAAGACTGAGCACAGGCACAGTTGTTAATTTAGGCACTTTGCTAAGACACCTGAGTGATGGTTTGTTACACCCTGAGGGAGAAAAATCCACGATCCACAAAACACCTTTGATGTGGACACACCCAGTGCAGCAGCTCAGGCTGCAGCTGCCAAGTGAGCAGCAGTTTGTCCAGGGTGGGGGAACAGCTGGCACCTGGCAGCCACCTTGTACCTACCACTGGGACAAGGACACAGACTGAGGGTGCAAAAGCCTGGGGGATGCCTTTTTTTTTGGGGGGGGGTGCAATTCCCAGAGCAGCACCAGACCATTAACAAGGCAAGAAAGAGGGGGCACCTCCTCCAGGAATATCCTCAAATGCTTATGCAGGATGTATCTGGGGTAACAAAACTGACCTCCTCTCAAATTATTTCACTTTAAATATTTAAAAATTATTTTACCACTGTCCTATCCATCCTCCAAGTCTCCAGCAAACTGAAGATATGGCAGAAAAACAAGCCTGGAAAAGAATTTGTTCAAATCAAAAACACCACCAGGATTAAGTGGCTTCCATAGGTAACACCAACATCAGTCTGATCTGAAGTGGCAAGATGAAGCATTACCTGCTACAACCGCTTGTCCCAGCTGATGTGTGTTGGCCCTGCCAAGGGCAGGCAGCAGAGGAAAAGAATGACAAGTTCCAGGAGTGGCAGCTCTTCCTAGACAGCACATTTCAAGCCAAGTTAAAACCCTGAGCCAAGACTGTGTGTTGTAATTCCACCATGAGCCTCAGGCAGGGTTCAAGGAGCCCAACTTTCCAAATACCCATACAAATGTGGATATAAATGCCTACAAATTTTATTGCAATACCAGCCCTTAACCATATCAGAAATTAAAGAGAACAAAATGAAGTAATACAAGACAGTTGCACTGGAATGAGAATGCAAAGTTGAATGCAGGAATTAGACTGTTTTAACTTTGCATCCAAAAGCAGTGAAGAAGTTTATATTTTGCATAAGTTTTTGCTAAAATATATTTAGACCTGAACACACTTACTCTTCCCCCGTGATTTGGCAGCAGGGCAGAGGGGAAGGAGCAAGGGCAGGGGGAATTAAATCTTGAAGTTAAACTATCTGAATTCAGCAACATGAAGTTTAGTCTGCAACTCCACTGAGGTAAGTGCTTATCCATATCACTGTCTTACAGTCCTCCACTTTGTCCAACAAGGAGATTGCACAACACATTCTTCAGAGGTAAATATTTACAAAGAAGCTTTAAAATATTGTTGAAGCAATTTAACAGTAGATCTTTCCTAATAATCTGCTAATGCATATCCAGCAATTTTTGTTTGAGATCCTACACTCAGTGTAATTAAAATAGCATTTGAAACATTCCAACAGGAATCACATTGCACAGAAGAAGCAATTTGCTTCCCTAACATTTTTGCACACCCGCTCAGAGCCTGTGCCTTTAGTGCACAAGTCCACAATGCCAAGCCTCTACATAGGTACCTAATAAATGCTATGGAACAAAGTTCTTTGGAATGAGGACAAGCACCTCAGTCTCTGGGCTGTAACGATGTAAGGCTTCTTGCAGCTTTATTTGCTTGGTCAGTGAAAGCCAGAGGAAGTGCCATCCTTTTCCATGCCTGGTCTGGAGTTGGTATCTGGTTCTCTCAGGTGTCCACTGCAGTTTCAGACGAGCAGATTGGTGACAAATCAGTTGTGGGTCAGTCCAGGCCCTTCTGGAAGGAGGGATGCAAAGAAAGTCTTGAAAAAAACCCACACTGTGCTCACAAGTGAAGGGTTGGCCTGCTGCAGTTCTTGGAAAGCTTGTCCCTCATCAGGAGGTGTCTCAGACTCATTTGTTCTGCCTCCATTTTCCCCCTGCCAAAATAAAGGATATTTGGTAAAGGAGAATTTCAGAAATGCATTAGAAAAATCAGGTGTCAAGCTGTGTTTTTGTTGCCCAGTGTCACTGTTTGAATATAAAATTTTTCAAGTAGCCCCAGATACAAAGTCAAAAAGCCAAGCTGCACTCTGGCAGTACTGGTTAAATCACACTGGTGTCCAAAAACACTGTCCAGCATTATGTATTTATAGCTAATTAACTTTCATTGACATCAGAACTGTCAACTTGAAATAAAAGACTCAGACTGCTTATAGACCCAAATCTGTCTACAGAGGTGTAGCCTGAACCCTGCCCTCAGTTCCAGCCTGTGACAGACCACTTCCCATTACAACTTCCTAAAGGACAGAAGCAGCTAAAAAATAACATTCATTCTGAAATATTTTGGAGAACTAAGGAATTTGCTGCACCAACAGAGGACTCAGGGAGCAATTATTCTCCCATGGAAGACAGTCTCTTACAGAAGTTTCAAGAAAAGTTTTGTTCTACTACACAATTATTAAACCAAAAGCAAAACTTCACAGGGTTTCATGGTTTAAAAATATAGCAAGAAAATACCTGAAAGTTATTGTTCTGGTCCTGGTTTACAGCAGCTTGAGGAGGAACATTGCCTGGGAAGGGCTGAACTGGTCTTCGTCTAAATGGGAACCTTCCAGCATGGTGCCTGGGGAAGGCAACAGACTCATTAATTAATGAATGCTGTTTCCACATTACTCATCCTGTTACACAACAGCTGCACCTCTGACTGCTCAGAGCTGCTGGCAATCATCAACAGTAAAATTTAAGGACTTTCAGTGGAACAATTAACCTTCACTCTCCACATCTACATAGATGTTGGAAAAGCTGCTCCAGTTTTAACTCACAGACCTACAACTCAGACACCTACATCGCTTGTTCCACAGGTGATCAAAGTTTTGGAGGACAGATTATCTTTCTCAGATAAGACATCCCAAGCATGGCAGCTGAGGGTCCATTATCATCTGTGTTTTTATCCTAGTTATACCCCCTGGCCCAGAGAGGTTCAAAGGCAGTTCAGCTTGATCTGCTCTCCAGAGCAGCAACACAGCAGAAAAATTGCATGGATGCATTACTGAAACAGCAAATGTGAGACCCTCTTCCCAGACTTCAACCACTTGTTTCCCCCAACAAGAAACTGTAACTTTCTACACTGAACCTACAGGTCTGTCTGCTCTATGCTGCAGAGTTGCTGGAGCATTACAAGAGGGGCTACTTCGGTTTCAAGTAGTTTTCTGAAATAGAAAGACAGCCACACCAGAAACTGCAAAACCCCAGTGAGATCAGCCACATTCTCCATTTAATCCAGTCACAGGCTTACTTATCCTTTTTTTCTAAATATTAAGCTACATCAGGATATAGAGGAGTGGTTTGCCCTTTCCACATCCAAGAGACCCTGGAAGCTGAGCACAGCACAGAGTTCAGTACTTCAGTGAAACCCTTCTGAACAGCAAATATTAACACCATGCACTTACAGATACATCAGAACAGTGCCACCCATGACGAGGAGGAGTCTGCTGATACTGGAGTAGAAATAGACCATGTTGACAAAAACATATAACAGTGTTGCTGAGTAGAGCCAGTCCAACCAGTCCCGATTGCCACCCTCCTCATCTTCCTCCATGAAGGGCCCTCCTTGGGCATTCATCCTCAAGTTCTGGTCAGCCACTGCATTAACCTGAGCAGCAACATTCTGGTTTCCAGGCTGGTTTTGGGCAGGAAATGGGTCTGGGAGAGGAGCTGGAGGTGTCACTGGTATCTCCTGAGAACGCTGTGCATGGGATGGGTCAGCAGATGCAGCGGTAGAAGCCAAGCTGGAACCAGAGCACAAAGTACAGAATGAGACTCAGTCAAATCCTTTCACACTTCACATAGGCCCTAAAAATCTGTCCATCTTTAACTAGAGAGTCAGATGGAAGTATAAAGCATCAAGTTTAGAGGCTACAGAAGCATTAAAAACAAGTTTTAGTTCTACCCATAACAGCTGTATAGTGACTTCAACAAATCACACCAGGCATCCTCCCTCCCCTTTATCAACAGTAATGTCAATATTTCACAAAAACAATTTAGAGCAATCTAGTCTAAAAGCCTTCTGCAAGTCTCAGCTTGACCTGTCACTGATGTCCAGCCAATGCTGTTTGGACTTTGAGCAGTCAAATAAAGAGAGCAAAGGCTCATCCGCAGGATCAGATTTACTCTAGAGACACCTGCCCTCCCCAATGAAGAGTCAGATATGCAATGGGCAACATTCAGAACCACTGCCCTGAACAGCAACAGAGCAGCACAGTTAGGCCTGTTCCCATACTCCCACAACATTCAGCACAAGTTATGATGAAAAAGTCTCCCAGGACCATTGAAAGAGGAAGCTCTCAAATTTCTTGTACTACAGTTTCTACTTCCTATTGACAGTTTGGAATAGAACACTTACTATTGCATGTAATATTGTCTTGCGTAAATCTGCTGGAACCAGGACATCTGAAGCATGCTGTAGGTTGTGTAAGCAGAGAAGCCAGGAGCCACACTCTGGAAGTGATGCTGAGTTGTTTCCAGCCTTGGTCAAAATTTGAACACATTCATTAGCAAACACTGGACAAATAGCAAGAGTAATTTATAACAGAACAAGGTAAAGCTTCTGCCATTTTGTGCACCTAAATATAACATTAATTCTTCATTCCAGACACCACTTTACCCACATGATTAAGGGGAAGATTTTCAACTAACAGAGCAGTGCATTTTCCTTTAGATGCTATACCCTTGGAAGTTACTCTAAGTCCATTAAAGCTTTTATATAAAGCCTCATCATATTTGGCCCATGTTCTACAGACTTACAACAGCATATGTGGCATAAGGAGCTGGCATCCAACACAAACCTACCATGTTAAAAATCTTAAAGATGTACATAAAATTGTATTTACCCATTACTGGCTTCTGCTGAAGAGTGGCCACCTGAAGAGCTCCTTGTTCTTCCACCATTTGAAGAAGACACAGCCGATTCCTGCCTGGCTTCTGATGGTAACTTGGGCTGATCAGCTTTAACCTACAGACAGCAGTGCAGCCAGTGAGGTTTACTCAGGATACCACACACACTTTATGCAAAAAAGTTGCACCCCACAGAATATGCCCTTATTTTAGCACCTAGTCCTGCACAGCACCTCTCAGTGCTGCCCCCGCTCTTGAGCACAACACTACAAGCATACACCTCTATCAGTGTTTTAAAGCTGTACACAGAGTTCCAGAGCTGTCCTGTGATGATATATCTGTCTAACATCCAGCCAAAGCTGGCTCACACCTAGGAACTACCAGGCATGGGTAGAGTGAGCTCACATTGCCTTTAATAGGCAACAGGAACACACCTCTAGAAACCTTCACCCAGCCACTTCAAAATAAGAACAGGTTCTGGCCATTTGTACTTGAGACCAGTCCATGCTGAGCTCAAGCACTAAGGCTGAGCCTGTAGAGAAGAAGCTGAAGATGAGTCATAATGGGAGCAGTTAAAGTGTCTGCAGCTCTCAGCCTTCTGCCCTCCCCACACAGATCTGATATTTCTTATCAGATGCCATGAGAATCTTTACTGATGAACTGTAGAGGCGATTTTTTTACTCAGCTTAATCCAAATACATTCTCACATTCCCAAACAAATTATCACAAAGTAATACTGCTGTTGCACTAGTAGGGAAAACCTGCAGTAACAGGGAACTTTAAAATGGCCATCCAACACTTCTCATTTTCAGTTACAAGCCTAGGATTCAGAATTAAGTTTAATTACCTCTGATTTGGTTTCTTGCATATTTGCAGGAGTCTTGAAGTTGTATACCAAATGAAGAGCATGCAGATCCCCACACTGAAATATAAGGGAAGATCTGTTAAAAATATATATCCCTTCTCTGGATATATTTCAGCACATCATAAAAGATACGTTTTTTAATACCTTTGGCAACAATTCTCCCAGACAGTGGTGATCAAGCAGCAGCTTCCCAGAATAAATCAGCTTTTGGTCCTCTTCAGGCTTTCAAGAAAGAAAACAAAGAATAGGATTACTTGCTCTGCCAAGCATTAACCAACATTACTTAGAGCTGACAGAGAGAGGCAAAGAGCTTGGAGCATCCCACACACTAAGGTGCAGTGGGAATTGTACACATCTAAATTTGGCTGAAGTTACAGGAAAAACTGAATGCCCAAGTGGGATATTATCAAGGTCCAAACCTGCAGAAGAATATAAAGTCCGTTGGGCAATGAATTTGGTTACATGATGCCTCTTTTACAGTCCCAACAAAAACATTTGTGTTTCTTAGAAACTGAGGTTTGGAGTTCCCTCTAATCTGATCAGCACCAGAGGCGGTGTCAAGTAGATCTGTTACACCCCATCTGAGGACGCCCAGCAGCTCTTCATCGGGAGCTGCTCCACAGCAGCTGGTGGGAGCACGTGGAGTCTGTTTCTGGGTAATCACCACACTCCCAGGGAGAGCACGGCAACAGCACGGGAATCAGGCCTTCTCCCAGGCAACTCGTGACAGGACAAGGGCAAACAGCTTTAAGACTGCAGGGCAGGCTCAGCTTATGTATTAGGAAAAACTTCTTCACCGAAAGAATGGCTAAGCATTGGAATGGGCTATCCTGGGAAATGGTGGAGTCACTACCCCTGGAACTCTTCAAAAAATAAGCACAGACATGGCATTTCACAATGTGGTTTAGTAGGGATAGTAGCATTTGGTCGAAGGTTGAACTTGATTTTGGAGATCTCTTCCAAGTTTACTGATTGCATGAAGGCCACACACCCTCCTTCGGGAGCACTGCCCGTGGGAGCAGCGGGACAGGGAGCGCAGCTGCTCCAGCAGCACTCACGCGTCAGCGCTCGTGTCCCGCGGCTCCGGGGGAAGTCACACTTCTGCATTTCAGCCCCACAAACTCCGTCACCCCGCCGTGCACAGCGCTGCGCCTGCCGCTCAGCGAGAATGCGCACTCAGACCCCCAGGAAAGGGCTTGGCCGCCCGCTGCCCGGCTGGGTGCGGTGCCCAGGCGCTGCTCCCGGTGCCAGCGGGCTCCGCGGGCGCTGACGTCCCCACACACCTGCAGGACGCGCCGTCCCGGGAGGGCGGTTAATGATTAACCGCGGCCGGACCACAAACGAGTCCCAAAATAACCCGAGCGCGCCTCAAGCGCGGCTGACGCAACCGGGACACCCCGAGAGGAGGCAGGTACCGGTCCCGGAGCCCCGCGAGAGCCCCACGGCAGCTGCCGCCCCTGCCCCGGGGGAATCAGCCCTCACCACCCACCCGGCGAGGCTGCGCGCAGGGACCCGCCCGGCAGGGCTGCGGGAAGGGGGCATGGCGCACTCACCGGCGCGTCGGGTAGCAGCCGGCGCAGCTCGGTCTTGAGCCGGTGCACGGTCCAGGCGGGCTGGGCGCTGAGCCGGAGGTCGCGGTGCCGCTGCGCGGGGCTCCGGACCAGCAGCGACAGCGGCTCCTCCATGGTGGTCGCGAGGCGGGCGGCGATCGCACAAGCCGTCCCGGCGAGGCCTTTATAGGGGCCCGCCCCGCCGCAGGGCCGCGGTGGCTGCGGCTGATTGGCCGCGATGAGGGCAGGGGCGGGGACTTCCACGTGGGCCAATGGGAAGCGGTCTCGTGTGCGGCGCCGTGAGGACACGGAGGCGCTGATTGGGCGGTGCCGGTGAGGGACGGGGCTATGAGGTCACCACGGCGACCGTGACCCGCCCCGCCCCGCCCGGGCCGTGAGGGGCGGAGGCCAAAGCCGGGTCGGTACTGCTGTCCTCCTTCCCTCCCTCCTTCCCTCCCTCTCTCCTCTCCACGGCATCACCTCCAGCACCAACGCAGCTCTTAGGGCCCTCTTGCTCCGCCTTCCCTCTCCCCTCTGCCCGCTGGAGCAGCACAACTCTGTGGAGCCCTGCACGGGCTGCATCCACAGCCTGATTCAGGTGAAACATCCCCTTTTTCCCTATGGCTATTTTACCGGACCTGTGTAGCTACCTGAGCAGGTTTGCTGCGGGCTTTGTGGGTACAGGACAAACCATACATCTGGGTGGAACCAGAAGAAGTGTGCAGAGATGCGGGGGAAGTTAATAATTCATGAATTTTTTACTGACAAAAAAAATAAAAGAAAAATATGGACCAGCAGCTTCTGAGTGCTCTTCCTCATGCCGAGCTTCCTGTGAGGTGCGATCCAGTACCTAGAAAGCCCGTGGTAATGATCCTGATGCACCAGGAGGGGGTTTTCGCGTCCTTCAAAACAAAACTATAGAAACGTGGGGCGTCGGATTTATCTCTCGGCACCAGGTATTTCTTTACTCTGCTTTTTTCAGGAGCTGCTCAGTATTCCTTGGCAGTCAGACCTGTTGCCCCAAGGCACGGATGAGTCTGCAGCCAAGACCAGATTTTGCAACTAGAGAAGACACTCTGCCACAGGGATGCATCACCCCGCGGCTCCCCGGGGAAGAGCCGAGCCACAGGGCAGCGCTGCCGTGGGACCCGACAAAACAAAAGCCCGAACAAACGAGCTGAGCCTGAGTCTGGTCGGGTGAACCCTCCGCGGCTGCCGGAGTGCGTCCTTGTAAGGGTGGAGAATTCCATCGGAGCCCATTCCCCTCTCACATCTACATCCCATGGCGAGCACTGAGCCATGGAGCAGGCTCCTGCCTGCTCTGTCCTTGCTGTCCCTGGGAGGGCTCAATGCCCAGGTGGGCTTTGCCTCCCCAGCCTCTGCTCTGTGTCCCACCAACCCAAGGAAACACTGCCAGAGCTATTTGCTGCTCTTGCTCCATCAGCACAGACCATGATCCCAGTCCCTCAGCTCCTAATGGCAGTGGGGAAAGACAAACACAGTGTCCAGGGCCACCTTTTCCACTGTCCCCCATTAAGGTCAAAGTGACTTTGCTGCCCTTTTGGTTGCAGCTCTTGCTCAGAGCGCCAAGAGAGCTCCCGTGGGTGGCAGGGACAGAGTAAGGCTGTGCAGGTGTTGGAGTGAAAACAGGATCTCGGACTCTGTGTGCTTTATCTGGGACTCCCTGTGCAGGTGCTGGCCTGTGGACCAGGTGAGCAGCTGTAGCCACAGCACTGATCCTGCCTCGAGCTCAGGCTCCTGTGCTTCTCCTTCATCATAGACAAGAGGAGCAGAGCTCAGCTGAGCTGCTCTCTGCCCATTCCTTCTCTGAGCCATTGCTGGGGAAAATGCCTGCTCACTGGACAGACTTACCTGAATCCAGCACTGGATTGGAGCTCCTGGCTTGGAGCAGGGGCTGTAGGAATGACCTCCTGAGGTACCTGAGTACCAAACCCCAGCAGCCCCTCTCCATGTCTGGGTGTGCTGGACCCCCCAGAGAGCCAGGCCCTCACTGCCCTCACCCACAGCAGCCAAGAACTGGACTGAGTGGACACATCTGGACATCAGGTAGCACATGCTCCAGTTTCAGAGGCTGTCTCAGAGCTCCTGGGATTGAGGCAAAACAAACACTTGCCCTGATACTGTCCGCTTAGCTTAGCTTAGCTTGCTCTGTGGCAGCAGATAAGGGGCCACAGCACAAACCAGAAGGTGTGACCAGCACATCACCACACTGTCCTGCTGAACAATTAACTCTGATTTACCAAAATTGGAGATGAAGGGCTGCAAGCTGCTTTTGTCACCTGCGTATATATTAGCCACGGTGTAAATCAGGATTATCTCTTTGACCTCAACACAATTGCTCTATTCAAAAAAAAAACCCAACAAACCAAACTGGGGGTGGACTGAGTGGGGTATTGCCGATGAGTTTACAGCTCTGTTTGTGGTCAGGCTGGTTTTCATGGCGTGGCAATCACTCAGCCCAGCAGGAACAGCCGGCAGAGAATTTGCCAGTACATGAGGAGATGCCCCACGGTCTCACAGCCTGGTGTGCTCCTTTGCTCACCCAGGCACAGTGACACAGGGGACGAGCCTGCCAGGAGCCACAGTCCAGCTAACACAGGACTGGTGCTGTGGGGATGCCAGGGTGTGATGCAATTTTGTCCTGACTGAAGGTTGCTCCCTGAACCAGGATAGGGCAAGGATCAAAGGGCAACAGAATCCAGACAAGCCAAGCTGATTCTCCAGGCTTAGTTCGATACATTTATGCTGTCGGAAGCGCTGTGCTCGTTAGGTGTCTGGCTTTTAAAACTGTTTCATGGTGCTGCTTTCATGGCCCCTTTGGCTCCAGGATTCCTCGGGGTCCATGAACAAGAGTTTGGTTTTGTTCAGGCGCTGGGGTCGGTGACCCTGGTGCCGCCAGGAGGGAGCTCACAGAGTGCTCTGACATTGCCGGCAGAGCTGCATCACAGCGTGGTCTGCAGGGAAGGGACTCTCTGCTGTCCCTGAGTGTTTCTGTGCCCGAGTAGCGCCAGTTCTGCCAGAGACCCATCCCACGGGCATCACCTGTGGACACAGCCTGGCAGCACCGAGGAGATTGCTCTGGCTGCACATCCTGGCAGCCTGCTGCTGGGACGGGCACAGAGAGACTTTGCTGCACACCCGGTGAATTTGGGCACTTTCCCTCCACTCACTCAGCTATTCCACTGTTCAGTAAAGAAAGTCATCCCTGAAACAATGAACCTTCCCTGGCCCACACTGCTCCGGGGCAGCACAAAATTTTCTTGCCAGACGAGAGAGAAAAACAAGAACGAACGTGTAACCAGGAGGTGAGAAACGAGGGGCACAGCTGGAAAACATCCCCTGCTACCAGGGGTGCCTCTGCCAAAGGCCACCAAACCGGTGGCATCGGAAGCCCCCCGCTAGCTGGGGCGACGCTGGGATATTCCCGGGTGCGGCCGAAGCTTCCACCGGTTCCACTCGCGGGGATTCCGTGCGGATGCTAGCTGCGTGCTGGAGCCCGGTGTCCCCAAAGAGGGGCCGCTGTTGGGTTTACTGTGTCGCTAATGATATTCCTGACAGCGATGGGATGCCCGAGGTTACCGTGGCACAGTGCCCGGTGCCGTCCTGGCGCGGCGGCGGCCCGCCGGGGAGCGGAGCCGTGCTCGAGTAGACGGGGCCGAGGTGGAGGGGATTGGGATGGGAAAGGGCACGGGGACGGGGACAGGGATGAGGAAGGGGGTACTGCCGCCCGCCCGTCCCCACCCCCGTTACCACGGCGACGTTGTCAGCAGCCTCCCGACCACGCCCCCCGCCCCGCCTGGGCCAATGGCGCGGCGGCGCCCGGCCTGCCCGCCGGTGACGTCATGGCCGGTGAAAATCCCCCGTGGCCGCGGGAGCGGCGGTGGCGGTGTGGCCCCGCGGCCCGGCCCGGCCCGCACCATGGCCAAGCACCACCGCACGCCGGC
>WEKY01022431.1:393006-411467 GCA_013390045.1 Picathartes gymnocephalus | reverse complement strand
CGACCGCCGCGTCCCGCCACCGTGGGCTCTGCCGGGCCGCGGGCTCGCTCGGCGCGGCCGTGGGAACGCCGCGGCGGAGCGCTCGCCAGATGCGCAGAGCGCCGGTGCGCCGTTCCGTCAGCCCCGGTGTGCGCTGTGGCCCCGCCGGTGCGGGTGTGCGGTCACCCCGAGGACACACCTCGCCCAGACGTGCACTCACCCAGATGTGCGTGCTCTATAAGATAAGCTCATCCCCGGCTATGCCATCACCCAGATGTGCATCCCCAGCAAGGGACGAGCCCCTGTCGTGCATCCAGATGTGCACACCTGCATGACTGTGCACTCGCTCAATTGTGGTCTCCTCCAGACGTGTCTGCTTATCCAGATATGTGCTCACCTGGCACACCCTTGGCCAGATGTGTGCCCTCACGCTGATATGCACCACTATCCACCTGTGCCCACCCACCCATCCCTGTGCTCACCCAGATGTCTGCACTGCCTTTCTGCACCCTTATCCAGCTGTGCACTCGCCCAGCTGTGCCACTGCCTGCCCGAGACCCCCGGCGGGGTGCAGAGTGCCCTCCTTCCCAGGACGTGGTGGCCACCGCCTGCCCCGACAGCTGGGGTGTGACCCCCGCGGGCAGCGCGATCCTCGCAGTCTTCCTCAGCCTGTTCTTAATTGGCTTCCCCTTCGTCGTGACGGAAGGAGGCATTAATTAGCGCTGTTGCTCACCAGGTGCTACGGCAGCGCCCGTGTCGCAAGGAAGGGCCTCCCGGCAGCACGAAGTCGCCACGGCTGGTGGTACGGCCAGAGGGCACTTCCTCTGCCGCGGGGCCATCTTTCTGCCCCATCACTTCAGTGTTCGGGCAGAAAAACAGCTTCGCTCCTTTTACTTTGTTTTTGGGACGGGCTTTTCCTGACTGGCACTGCCGGGCTCCGGAGCCGGCAGCACCGAGGCTCTACCTGCTCTGGGGCAGCTCTCGGTGGTGCTCTGCCTGCATCAGTCCTGTCGGCCGAAGCCAGCCCTGCCCAGAGTCACCTTCTTCCTCCTCTTCCTCGTCCTCCTCTGCAGTTCGACGCTGAATTCCGCCGCTTTGCCATGAAGCGCTCCGGCGCCGGCAGCTTCCAGGACTTCTACCAGCTGCTGCAGACAGTGCACCAGATCCCGCGGCTGGATGTGCTCCTGGGCTACACGGACATCCACGGCGACCTCCTGCCCATCAACAACGACGACAACTACCACAAAGCCCTGTCCTCTGCCAACCCCCTCCTCAGGGTCATCATCCAGAAGAAGGGTAAGCGGGGCACTGGATGCATCCTCCTATCAAGGGAGATGAGCCACATCCCACGGTACTGCTGGTTCCACCTTTGGACTGTGCCAGCGGGGCATGGCTGGTCACATACCCTCCAGCCACTGCTTTGGGGATGGATGTGGAGATGGTGGCACTGGGAGGCTCCCAGAACCCTGCCAGGGCTGTGGCACCCACAAGGGTTCTCCCTGGCAGCCGAGGGCACCCGCCCCAGCCCAACCCTGTGCGACCTGGTGAGCAAGGGCAGATCCTTGCAATTCACCCCTTTGAAGTCATGTTTTCCAGCCAAGCTTGTGTGGGCTCACAGGTAACACCTGTGTTACTCCCGTGAGCGCTGTGCCAGCAGCCCCGTCCAGCTCCCTGCCCTGAGGAGGCAACAGCCATCATTTTGGCAGAGCTCTCATGGTGCAGGGTGCTGCTGGATTTTTGGTGTCAGGAAGAGGCTTGGTGCCTCCCTGACAGACCAGGGGCTTGCCCTGACTTTAGTGGCATATTCCCAGGGAGCCACTTCCTTGCACAGGTACACCTGATAACATCCTGATAGCGTCCTGGCAGGGATGAAAGCCTCCAAGTGACAAACACTTTTAAGTATTCCTCTTATTTGCAGGGAAAACAAGCCCATCCCCTTCCACTCAGTTTAGTAGCACCGAGGTTTTCTCTTTCATAGCATCATCAGTCAGCAGTTCACAGAGCCAGAGCCTGACCCAGAGCCACAGTTTTCCCAGCACAGCATCCAGAGGGAGTCTGTGTTTCCAGCTCATGTTAGTGGTATGAAGTCTTTGGGAGAGGGCTGACGCCGATGGCTGATGCCCTGGCTGCTGTGTCAGTTTTCCTGGGCTTTTACATCAGGGTGCCGTGGGATGCCCTGAACATGTGTTGCCTCTGTGGCCACATGGTGTGGGGGCTGGCAGCAGTGATCCAAGCTGCTGGAGCCCGTGTTGTTCTCAGGGGCTGTTGCTGCCAACACACAACCATCCCCTGTTCCTGGCCCGATGCTTGGACTCAGGCTGTGACATGGAGAGCCAGTGCAGGGGTGGGTGTGCCAGGGCTGTTGTGGGAGCATCGCTCCTGCTCCCAAGAGCCACCCCGTGTGCTGCTGGAAAAGCCTGTGAGGGTCCATGGCTGAGTGTGCCAAGACAGTACAGTGTGGAGAGGGAGGAGGCAGAGCCTGGCTCCATGGGCAGCCTGATAAGGAAGGTGAGCAGGCAGCACCAGGGAGTCCCAACACCCAGCTGTGCCCGCAGGAGAGGGGCCGCGGGGCAAGCAGCACCACAGGGAGGTGTGCAGAGAGGCCAGGAGCAAGTCCTGGGTGATTCACAGCTAATTTAAAATGGATCCAGGTCATCCCAAGGCTGGGCTGTTGTTAAACCGGTCTGGGTCGCTGAGGAATGTGGCTGCAGAGCCTCTCACACCTCCGGGTGCAGGGAGCTGTGCACACACACGGGTGGGCTCCTGTCAGTGGGCTCTGCAGCAGACAGTCCTGCCACAGCGGGGCAAAAAGCAAAGGCTGCAGCTGGGCTCCCCTCTGTGCCATCACCCTGTTGGGTGAAGCCATCTCTGCAGGGCAGCCTGGCTGGAACAACGGCACTGGCCCTCCTTGGCTGGGCCAAGGCTCATGGGAAGGGCGGGGGAAAGTGTGGGACGTTGCCAGAGCCACCACCTTGGAGTGCTGGACCTGCCTGGCCCAGCCACTCTGCGCCCCTTGGAGAGGAGCTGTGTGCTGAAATAGCTGTGGGAAAGCCTCCGCCGCCCTTCCCCGAGCTAAAAATACGCCAAGGCTGTGTGTGCAGGGAGATATTTATAAGCCAGGAGCCCTGGCAGGCGGGCTTGGCTAGGGAGAAATCCCATGTCCCCTGGACTTGGGGACATCCCCAGCAGCCCTGCAGCTGGAGCAGGGTCCAGATGCTAGTGGGGGACACTGTGGGGAATGTGCTGACCATAGAGCATCCAGATCTGGGCTCCCCCATGGAAAGAGATAGGGAGAAACCAGAGAGGAACCAGGGTATACTCCCCAGCACCTGGTGTATGAGGCCAAGGATGATGGGTTGGAGCTGGGCCCCACAGAGCAGCCCCAGGGCACGGTCCAGAAGGAGGGAGTCAAACCCTGTGTGAAGGTGACAGATGGTGGAATAAGAGACATGGGCACAAATCACAGTCTGGGATATTCAGGGGCCCTGAGGATGCTGCAGCCCTGGGATGAATTTCCAGGAGGTGGAGACTGTCTGTCCTTGGGAATGGCAGAGTTCTGCAGGACACAGTGGTGGCTATCACCAACCCGTGCCAGCCATAGCCCTGCTCTAGTGGGGCAGGGGACTCTGGTGCTGTCTCCTGGGCTTGGACTCGCCTGAAGGGAGTTGGCTCCCACGACAGCACATTCATGTGGGGGCTCCTCTCTCCCCAAACTCGAACTGGGGCATGGCTGCAGCTCCCAGGCCATCAGGACTGGCAGCTCTAGTGTTAAACTGCAGAGTTTGGCTTAAAGTGTGATTAAGGCTGAATCACTGCCTCGATCCCACTAATCCTGGCCTGTGTGCCTGTGTACGCTGGGTAATCCCAGGAGATAGGCCCCAGCAGAGACAGGCTGCAGGGAAAGCCAGGCTGATGATCTGGGGAGGAAAAACCAGTGCAACCTGTGAGCAGGGCCCTTGTCCTGACTGCTGCCCCAGCACCTGGGGCCAAGGGCACGCATTCACTGACCTGACCTGTGTCCTCCCTTGCTCCCTACAGCAGAGTCTGATGCCAGCGTCTTCGCCTCCAACTCCTTGCAGCGAAAGAAGAAAGGGCTGCTCCGCCCAGCACACTACCGGGCCAAGCCTCACCTCCTCATTGGGATGCCCCAGGACTTCCGCCAGATCTCCTCCATCATCGACGTGGACATCCTGCCCGAGACCCACCGGCGTGTGCGGCTCCACAAGCACGGCTCCGACAAACCGCTGGGCTTCTACATCCGCGATGGCGTCAGCGTGCGCGTGGCCCCGCAGGGCGTCGAGAAGGTGCCCGGCATCTTCATCTCCCGCCTGGTGAAGGGAGGCTTGGCCGAGAGCACGGGGCTGCTGGCAGTGAGCGACGAGATCCTGGAGGTGAACGGCATCGATGTGGCTGGCAAGTCCCTGGACCAAGTGACGGACATGATGGTGGCCAACAGCCACAACCTCATCATCACTGTCAAGCCGGCCAACCAGCGCAACAACGTCATCCGCAGCAGCAAGGCCTCGGGCAGCTCCGGCATGTCCACGGACAGCACCCCCAGCCAGCAGACCCCCAGCCCAGCCTCACAGTACCTGAGCAACTACAGCACAGCTGAGAGCGATGAGGAGGGCGACCTCGTCATCGAGAGCGACAGCGCGTCCCACTACATCCCTGGGGGCTGCCCCAACGGGGGCCCCGCGGACGGACCCCTCCAGCGGAGCCTGTCCCCGCACAGCTCGCGCGGCTCCCTGCAGTCCCTCGGCAGCCACGACGGCAGCCCTGGCAGGGGCAGCGGACGGGAGGATGGCACCCTCCTCACCCTATAGCTGCAGGGGCCTGTGCCACTCGGCAGCCGGCCACGTTTCTGCTCATCCGGGCTGGATCTGGACACCGGGGTGACGATGCGGCCAGCAGGCAGGGGTGGAGAGAGGCTGCCCTCTGCCCTCTCCCACCCCCTGTGACCCTGGGAGCCCCACTGTGGCACCCACTCGAGCCGGGCACTGCCCCTCTGAGCCCCCTTACCTCCCCTTCCAAGCAAGTGGGGGTTTTTAATTGTTTTATCTAAATATGCATCATTAATATATTGCAATGGACAGTAAAACCTTTTCTAGAAAGCACCATGCTTGTCCCTGGTTCGTGTCACTGCAGGGAGAATGGCGACAGTGGGTGGGTACCCCAGCCCTGTGCACGGAAGGCAGTGCCTGGGGCAGTGGCCTTGACCTTGGCACACCTTGTGACTTTGCTGCCGTGCTGGGCGACCCCACAAAGACCCACCGTGCCTGTCCCAGGACACAGGTTCAGGCTGCTTTGGGCAGCCACCAGGCCTGATGGCCTGATGCAGTGAGCCTTGCTTGGCACCCCCATTCCCACCTTGTCCCTCCTGCAGGGCCTTCACTAATGCAGGGGACACCTGGTCTGGCAGCAGCACCCTGGCTGTCACTCAGCCCAGCAAACGCTGCTGGGAA
Source organism: Picathartes gymnocephalus (assembly GCA_013390045.1). NCBI lineage: Eukaryota > Metazoa > Chordata > Aves > Passeriformes > Picathartidae > Picathartes > Picathartes gymnocephalus. Next base: position 406,023 of record WEKY01022431.1, on the reverse strand, counting down.
TAGCGCAGCCCCATCCTCCTTCTTCAGCTCAAGCTCAGGGCAGGGGGGGTCCATACCTGCCCCTGCTGCTCTGCTGGGGCTCCCAGCACCCTCAGTCCCTCTCTCAAAGTGCCAAGCTGATGGTGGCACTCACTGCTGCCAAGGGCTTGTGGTGGGACTGGCAAGGAGGAAGACCTGCAGCTCTCAGGGTCTGAAAAGCCAGCACCAACTCTCCATTCAGAGCCTCAGCCAGGCCAGGGCAGGCAGGGAGTGCAGCAAGGGCTGAGGACACTCATGGCACACAGCCAGGGCCCCGACAGACCGGAGAGCAGATCTGACAGCAGGGCTGGTTAGCCCAGGCTTGTTTGGGGCAGGGAGGTGCCCGGGGGCTGTGCCCATGGCCCCCAGTCACTCTCATCCAGTGCCTCGGCCTCGCTGTGGGGTTTGCCCTGAGGTGGCCCCAGGGGCACATGGGGTGATTTTCCAGTTGGCATCTCACCTCCTCCAGCCCTCAAGCGCCAAAATATTCTCCAGCCCTTGGCAGCAGTGTCAGCCCTGACATCCCCTGGCACTGCAGTGTGCCAGCTGGCACAGGCAGGGCTAGAACACTCCACAGTATCCCCACCCCACAAAATCCTGCCCAGGATGGAGCAACCCCTGCAATAAGGCAGCTGCTTGGGGGATCCATGCACAGCATCCCCACTCTGTGTAGCAAAAGGAGACGGAGAAGCAGCACAAGCTGCAACAAGGAAAAACTTGATGAGATTCCAGGGGAAAACGTGTTCCCCCTGAGGCTGGCACCGCCTGGAGAGAGAGCCCCAGCAAGGTGATGGGGGCAACCCCATCCTGGGAGATTCTCTTAATTCAGCTGTGTATGGCTCCAAGCTGTGGCACTGTGCCTCTATGGAGCAGGAGATGCACCAAGCCCTCCAGCGATCCGTTACAGCTTAAAACTTTCTTTGCTTCATGCAGCAGGATCCTGGCAAAGGTCTGCACAGGTTCCTGCATGGCATCTGAAGGCAAGGCAGCAGTGAGCTGGCACCTTCCCAGCCCTGTCCTGCCAGCCTGTGGATGGAGATCCAGCAGGATTTTGCACTTTCTCCAGTCCATGTTCCCAGCACCCAGCCCTGTGAAATCCACAGCTCATCCTCTGCCTGCACTGTGCCAATGCTGCTGGTTTCTGCTTCCCACACCACTCCTGAGGCCCTGCTGGGCCCACTGGGAGCTGCACACACTGCAAGACGGAAATGATAATTTATTTGAGTTATCTTCTGCCTCACAGACAACAAAGGCTTCTCCAGACATCTGACCAGACCCTCCTGACAGCTCAGCCCCTCCTTGGGCAGAAAGAAGTTCCGTGCCTCTTCCTTGTCCCCAGACTGTCCCCTGAGCCCTCAGGTGAGCCATGACCATCGTCCAGCTCAGGAAAAAGCAGATGACAAGGAATACCACAGGCAGCAGCTCAAGAGACCTCCTACCAGTTCCTAGAAGTAGGAAAAGAAGGGAAAGTAAGAGGTGATGCCAAGGATCCAGAGCAGAGAGCTGATCTGTGAGAAGTCAAGCAGCAAAGACAATGGATCTCCAGACAACTGAGCAGGGCCTTCATCAGGGCATCTCCCTCCCTTTCCTGTGGACAAGATTCAGGACTGAAAGGTGAGCAGGAGATGCCAGCTGCATATTGGACACCGTATCAGCACCTGGATGGGCCCAGGGTCTGGAACTTGGCTTCCTCTCCTTCCCTCCCAAAACGTGATGTCCATTCCTGCCCAGCAACAAAAGATGTTCAGGCAGAGCAGCACAGCACACCTGGCCCCACCACACCAGCTCAGGAGTCCAACTTGATGAAGACTTTTGGCCTTGAGAAAATTTTGATTGCCTCATCTATCTGGGAGAGCTTCCTCTCGAGCTCTACCCGCCTCTTCTGCATCTTGAGGCTGTCTCCACGCATTGGCAGCAGAACCAGGTCCTTTGTCAGCTGCTCCTGGCCTGTAAAAAGAGAAAAGAACAAGTTGTGCAAGTTGAAGAGCAAAGAAATCCATCCTTTTTCTAATGCTATGACCATGAACACGATGGCATCACTGGAACAAGGATCTAGAATCCTTCTATTTAAAGCTCAGCTGGCTGAGGACCGGAAGGACCTGCTCCAGCTTTGAGAAGCAAGGATTGGACTAGAGACCTCTGAAGGTCCCTCACAACCAAAATCTTTCTAAGATTTCAGGAGCAATAGCAACCCTAAGATCAGGTTCACTGGACAAGTCTGCTCCAGAGAGCCACTCGTGTAACCTGCAGGACACTGACTGATTGCTCTTTCCATGCACACAGCTCACATCCTGCCCACATACGCCTCAATCCAGGCAACTCTCCAAGTGGCAGGAATCTGTGTCCCTGTGTCTCTTCTCCCTTATCCTGTCTAGGACTGTCTGTTTTTCTGAGCTGGAATCCCCGTTTCTTTTCCTCTTACTCTGCTTCAGGCTGCTGAGGGTCTCGAGCCGTTGGCTCTCAGCCATCATGGTGTGACCGGGCGGCGTGTCGGGGTCTGGCAGCTTTCGCAGCTGCTCCTCCATCTGCCTGCGCCACAGCTCCTTCCTCTCCAGCAGGCTGCCAGGCAAAGGAGAGCAGTGTCAGCACATCTGGCACCAGGGGTGGCCCAGGGGCACAGGCAGAGGCCAGGAATGTACCCTTCAAACCCCACCAGGATCTGTGTCACTGGCTAAGGACCACAGGGACCCATGTGCTGGCACACATCCTGGTGGTGGGGGATACACTGGGTTTAACCCACATGCGTAGGCCAGCAAATGCTCCACGTGCACCAAGGGGCTGCTGAGAGAGATGCACTCAGGCCAACATGTGCTCCTTGGAGACAAGGGCTGCTGCTCCTCGTTTCTGGCTCACTGAGTCCTCGCCAAACCATCCGTGGGTCAGTGGCAGAATAAAATTGGACAGAGCAGCTCACGGCCAGGGATGCTGGCAGAGGACAGCACAGCCAAAGGACTGGCACCACTGTCAGTCCTAGGAGAGAGTCTGTTTTTCATGCAGAACCCCAAAATGCACAGCAATAGCTGGATGTTTCTCAGAACCCAGGCCCAAGGCAGGAGGAACACTCATGAGGCAGAGTGAGCTCTCTGCCTCCCCAAAACCAGACCTTTTAATGCCAAGCTACATCACACAAAACAAACCCTACAAAGGGGTAGGAGCACATTTCTCAAGGTACACAGAGCTTCCCCATGTCGGCATCATTGTACAACAGCAAGAGAGGAAGAGACGAAACTCCCTCTGAGCCCTGTCACACTGGGCATGGGATGCTGGTTAAGTCAAGAAAGCAGGAGGGACAGCATTTACTTCCCGGGTAAAAGAAAATGGCACTGCTGCACACAGCGAGTGCGCCTCTGTGCCCAGCCCATGTCTCTGGGCTGGGGGACACAACTACGGCTGTTACAGTCTCGTGAGCAGAGAGGGGCACACATACTACTGGGGGACGTGGCCCTTTTGCTTGGTGTTGTATTCCTCCTGCTCCCGGTGCTTCTGCTCCAGCAGCTCAGTCAGTGCCTGCAGGGACTGGGAGCGGCGCAGCGGGGCCCGCTTGGCACTGCAGGCGTTGTGCCTGATGAAGTCAACGCCCCTGCCCTCCACCTGCACCTGGAAGAAGAGAGAGAGAGGCATCAAGGGCAGGCAGGGCACATGCACACAGCCAGCTGCCACTGCCCACACGAGGGAAAAGGCACCACACAAGATACAGAACTGTATGACAGCAGGACAGGCAGACCCTCAGCATAGCCCATCTCAGTGTGCAGCCACAGACAGGCAAGAACTATGGCCATGGTTTGGGAAGGCAGGAATCAAAAGCCAAGCCTAAACCTGGCCTCTTTAAGGTCCCCAAGATGACCACATGCCTTAAAAGCCAGAAGGACAGAAAAAAACAGGCTTGACATAGTCCACATAGCTCCTGCTGGTGCATTTTGAGGGCAGAGGAAAAATAGGTTGGGTGCACACCAAGCCAGGAAATGCAACAGAACCCCTGACAGAGCAGGAGCTTTGCTGATCCTTGGGGCACTTCCCCAGAGACAGCACCTCCACCACAGCTCCTCTGCTGGACAAAACAGGGGAGAAGGTGGCTATGTTTGCATTTAAGGTTTCCCTGGTCTTCCTCCTTTGTAGATCATGTCCTGTTTAATTAAGTCATTCATGGCATTTAGGAACCAACAAACTGACAACCTCACACTTGCCAAGGGAAAAGGACATGAATTATGGAGCTGTTTAGGACTTCCCAAACAGACTACTCGAAAGGTTTAACTACTAATGCTGATTTAACCCTCCTTATTAAAGTGCATGCCCATTTCCCAAATTTTCATCTAACATCCAGAAGCCACAGTTTGTTTGATTACAGTGGGAACAGCCTCCAAATCCCCAAGACCTCTTGCAAAGCCCTTGGAAGAGCAGATTTGGGATTGCTGGCATGAGGATGTGGAATTTTCGAAGGGAACTTCATGATCTCCTTAACTATGAGTGAGGATGAAGCTAGAATTAATAGTCCCTGAACACCCATCTCACCACCCCAGTGACCAAGACCCTGTTCCTTCTCTTCAGCCAGGAACAGTATTGACAGATCTCCCTACTCACGCAGCACATCTGACCCAACACTTGAGAAGAAGACATGAAGAGTTCAAAGCAGGAGCAATGGATGAGTGCCAGAAATCCCTGGGATGGATGCAGGTAGTGCGTAACTCACCTTGGTTTCAGCACCCTGTGCCTCTGGAGCCTCTGTGTCTGCTCCTGCTTTTGCTCTGACAGCTCTTGGGGATAGTGGTCTGCATGGTTTGATCCCAGAGCCACAGCGTGAATATGCCCTCAGGAAATTCACAGCCTCAGGATTTCGAGGTGGCGAGGTCTCCTGGGGAGGGCAAGAAAAGATCCATTAGTGGAGGGAGGCTGGAAAAAAGAGAAACCCTCCCAACCAAGTCTGGGTGGTCAACCACGAGCTGAGCCAGACGTTTCCAGCAGGCACACGACAGCACACGCTTTCTGCCATGGCCTGGCAGAAGTTCTTGGGGGAAGACAGTCTGTAGTCAGCCAAAAAATGCCAACAAACAGCAACAGACCCAGACCTGGCCACTCAACTTCACAAAGAATTGCTAAGAAATGGGGGGAAATCTGCAGGAACACATCTGGATCAAACAGGTAGGCACAAAGCTTCCTGCTGAGGTGCGGTTCTCAAATGCTACTCTGCTCAGCACCTCAAATCTGTGGTTATATCACTCTAGAAAGAAAAAGAAGCAGGGAGTGAAGGACTCTGTTGAAATTGCACTGAGGGCCATCCTCAAAGGCTGTGGTTAGCACTGGCACGGGATGTCAGTACTTGATGTCTAGCAGATGGTCTGGGACTGTCTCAGACAGTCTTGTTGCAAACAAACCCTGAAAATTGAAAGTTGACACTGTGGCAAGTGGGTGACCTTATGATAAATGCAGCTGAGGCACTGCTCTGCCCTTGGCAGTGATGGGAACTGCACAGGGCCACCCCCAGACCTTTACGAATACCCAAGGTCTCAGCTGAACTGCAGCTCCCTGGAGATTCCTCCTGGCCTGGCCCAGTCAGCTGGGCAGAGCTGCAGACTGATGGTGGGGTTGGGCAGCCACATTGGAGGGTGTGCTGTGAGGAGCAGGGTATGGGATGCCCTCAGCACTGCTCAGACTGTTCACGCTCCAAAGATGATCACTCTTGTTTCAACAGGAGATCTGGAAATCTCTCATAAGTTAATGAGAATTGCCTTTACCTAGCACAGTTGACTGGAAGTTGAGTGAGTCTGTGACCCGAGGAGCACAGAGCACAGCTTGCCCATCTCCCTTCATGGCAGCACTGGCACTGCCAGAGCCCTTTCCAGGAAAACCGCTACAGTTAACAGCCTCAAGGACTGATGACAGAGAAAAAACTCTGCATTAGTCATCAAGATCCAGAAGAATCAACTGAAACTCTGATCAGCAGTAGCAGCTCCACAGAAGATGGAGATCCTTCACAGGGAACACCTCAGCTCCAGGAGAGCCACAGCAACAGTTAAAGCAGCATGAGTCAGTGCCAGGGCCTCTCTGGAGGAATACACAGAGCACAAGTAACGCACCACGCAGAAACTGCCTGCGCAGAGACCACCCCCTTTCCCCAAAACAAAGGAAGAAATGAGCTCAATCTTCCTCTAACCCAGAGAATTTGTCAAACAAGAGCGTAGGCTTGTGTTCTTGAAGCACTCGTGGGTTTGCTTCCATGTGTGGAAGGGTCACAGATATCAAAGAGGTTGGTGACACACCAGGAAGAAGGGACACAGCAGTTGGAACCACTGGCTTGGGAATCATCTTGCCAATTTCTGCAGTTGTTATCAATACATGTCATTTTAGCATCAAAAGCTGGCCACAGATGAAAGGGAAGCAATGCAGAGATGAGGAGGAACTTAAAGGCTCCAACTCAGCACCCTCACAGGCTGTGCTGACCTAGGAGGCCTCAACCCTGACTGCCTGGAGATGTCTGTGTGCCCCCACTGAGCAGTGGTTATTCACCAGGACAATCACTTGGGGAAGAATGAGTGGAATACACTGCCCACTGTGTATCCACAGGGTGGGAATAGTTGGACTGAGGCTCGATGCAGCCTGCAGATCTACCTCTGAGCATCATGATCCATGGGGTAAAATGCCACAGCCTTTTGGCACAAACTCCAGAAAAGCACTGCCCCAAACGGGGAAGCTGAAAAGCCAGATGGGAGCATCCCCTGGCAGGAAGTATGGCTACGAGGGGGAAGCAGGACAGGGATTATTGCAGCAATCACTCTCTGGACCCAAACCACATGCTCTCACTCACAGCCCCACTGCCACATCTGCCCATTGCGCTTCAGCACTGAGATGCCCCCAGACCCTGCAGGCTCCAGGACTCCCCTGTCTCCATCATCCCACCTTCCCTCATGGCTGAGCCACATCCCAAGCCTGGGGAGTTCAAGAGCTCCTCCATAGATACCAACCTGCAGTTTGGCCTTCACCTTTGACTCCACATTTTCATATTTCTGGGATTTCCACAGAGCTTTCACAGGCTTGGGCTGGCTGCGCTCCTGGGCTCGCTCCTTCTCTTTGCACTTCTTCTGAATCTCCTTTATCCTCCTCACATTTTCCTTCTCGTAGTCCTTGGGCTCTTTCCCTGCTCAGCAAGGGGAGACACACCTTCACCTCCCAGACACTGCCATAGGATGCAGGCTCTCTGAGTGCTGGCACCAGAGCCCACAGATCCCCTCCAACGCTGGTCCAACAGCCCAGAGAACCTGCAAGCTCTCCCCTCTCCTGCAGACTAGACCCTCTCTGCATCCTGCTCCTGTTAGGTGCACACTCCCAGACTGACTCTTCTGCCAGAGGATCCCACCGTGCCCAGAGGAGCATCAGCACAGGTCTGTGCACTCTGCTGGTGTTCCCTGACTCCCTGGTTCTTCACTTGTCCCACTACGGACTATGCCAGACAAGCCATGCCAGCATCCTCTCAAGAGCAAGGTCAATTCCCAGTTCAGCTCCCCTGGTATTTCTGAAGTGGAGAGGGCTGATTAATGGCAGCTGCAGAGCCTTGAACTTGCACTGTTCCTGGTTTCAGGGTCAACCATTGTCCCACGTCCAAGTGGACACAATCAAGATTATGGATTGGGGCGGGGGGGGGGGGTTTTGTTTTTGAGTAAAAAATTACCCTTCCTTGGGCTCCCCAAGACAGGGAATATCTCAGCTGACACAGCCAGACTCTCATCCATTCCCCCCCTGCCTGGGCATAGCAGTTGTGCACTGGCACCAGCTCAGGGCAATGCCAGCACATGAAGTAAATTAAAATGACACACAGGGCTCAACCTTATCTCCTTCCTGGACCTCTGAATGTATTCTGGGTGACATCCCTGGAGAAGGGAATATCTTTTGTATCCACATACACACTCTTCCCAAATCCTGCCTGGCTTCACCAGCTAGGAACTCGCCATGTTAAACATCCTCAATACATTAAAGTTTCACTTGATTCATACAAAAGTTTGACTATAAAGAAGTACACATTTTTGTGCCTTTTCCAAAGTCCCTCTTCCCACTCTAAACCTGAGACTGGTGCCAGGGTGACCAAAACATCACTGGCTCCAGCACGGGTGACTGCACTGCCAGGCCAAAAGCTGGAGGTGGGGTGACCAGTCCTGTGAAGCTCAAGCTGTCCTCAGGCAGCAGATTCTGGGAATCTACCCCAAATTCCCAGTGCTTCATCCCTGGCCCCAAAGGCAGCCGAGGCCAGCAGAGATTTGGCTGTACTTACTCTTGACTGGCAACACCCCATCAAGGGAGATCCCTTCGAGCTGCAGTAAGAGGCTGAGTGTCCCTTTCTGTCCCTTCTCCAGGAAGTCCTTTCCACTGGGGCGAATGCGGGGGCCTGGCTGGGCCTGGCGGGCACTGCCCAAAGCAGAGTAGGAGTTGGAGTCCAGGGGGTCAGAGGTTAAACACAGCTTCTGAGCACTTCCTTCCAGCCTCCCTCGTGCTGCAGGGAAAGAAAAAGGAGAACTTTGTCAGGAAATTATCTTACCTCAGTTTTCTGCACCCACAGCCTATAAATAATGTGAAGACTCCCTCTCCGCCTCTGCCTTATACTTTCCCATCTTTCAACCAGCTGTACAGACCACTTTAGGATCACCATCAGAAGCACCTTCATCAGTGTCAAGAGACGGCTGAGGATACCAAGGGTTAAAGACATCAAGCTGTGTCATGCCAAAGCACAAACCCCCAAACCTGTAACAAGCATCAAGGACTCACCTGAGAAGGGGCGTTTGTAATATTCTGGTAAGAGTGTTGGGTCTGGAGGAATGGGTCCAGAAATCCTGGATGGCCCTTCACACATCCTGCCACACGTTGCTCTGCCTCTGCCACAGAAACCAGCCACCACTGAGAACAGAAATGAACAGGCCTCACTGAGCCACTGAAAAGCTACATTTTATATATATATATATATATATATATATAGGGGAATTTCTGACTTTCATTTGACAGCTCACCCCCAGCTAGAGAGATGTCCTGCAGGTAGAAACCACTCCAAATTGCACTCCATGCAGGTGAAGCAAAGGGTCCAGCAGCCCTGTCCCTACTGTGGGTCTAATCAGTGCTTTTTTCAAAGTGCTGAAAATGCCTACAGTTGCTGTAATATTGGTACCTTTGGTACAAAAAAATCGTGGCTTTGTTCTCCCATATGGAACCATGTAATGCAGACACAGAAGGAGTGAACAGGAAACACGAGGTAACTGGCCATCATCTGACAGGTTTTAGCCTGAGATTTGAATTATCCTGCACCTTGGGCTCCCTCTTAAATGTCTCCTGTGGTTCAAACACAACCTGTCCAGAGGAAGCTGAAGCCCCTGCCCCACAAGGCCATATCCTTCCTGAGAATAGACCTGTGCTGTCACCAGCCCTGAGCAGGGTGGGGCTGACCCTCAGAAGGACAAACATTTTACAAAAAGACAAAACATTTCACTCCAGGACCATGCAGGGACAGAAACGGGATTTCTGGGGAAGAGCCCAGATGGTTCCTCAGGTCTTGGGGAGAGCAGTTACTTGCTTAGAAGAACTAGTTTTTCATTCCTGAAGTACTTTTCAAAGCAGCACAGATCCACAAGTCCCTGCCCTGACCCACACGGGTCCCTGTTGCCTCTCTTCTCTCCACAACAAAAGCACAGCTGCTTCCACCAGGAAGGTATGGGAACAGCCAGCATCAATTTCCCTGCAATGCTCACCAAGGTCTTCCAGATAGCATTTTTATGCCTACAACAAACCCACAGGATGCCACACCAGCAGGGACAGACTGCTGGTGAGCTCTCAGCAGATGCCACAAGAGCCTCATCAGAGTCACACCATGATTTTGACAGGCGCCAGGGCAGCTTGGCTGGAGACACTGCTGTAAGAGCTGGGGCTACAACCTGCACTCCCTGGCTCCTGAGGCAGTAATTTAAACATTTCTGAGACAACCCAACGGGAAGAACCCCTTCAGGATCCTGGCATGCCAGCACTGATGGGACGCAGCATCTGCAGTTTAATTTATAAACCAATAAACGATCGGTGCAAGGCTGAGTGAGTCTGAGTCATAGCAACTAGTGCACTGCAGTCTTCCTTGCTAAATCACCCCTGTTGACATGAGACCCATTAGCAAAACGCTGTTATTCATCTCCTGGACACAATGGCAGAGGCAATGTAAGCAGTGCTGACTGCTGCACACTAGCATGCATGTGCAGCCTGTACCCAGCTGCTCTGGAAAAGCTATTTCTGAAAAGCAGGCACAGACTCTCAGCCAGAGATAAAAGGATGCTGGCTTGGTATTATTTAATCTCCTCGATAATGGATCCAACTAAGCCAGGACAGCCTCACTTATTCTAGAGGAAAAAAAAAAAAAAAGAAAGCATTCACCATGAGATCACTCCAGAACAGCTACTGGCTTTGAAATGCACATCTGATCTTGATCTGAACTCGAGTCCCAACCCAGTGATTTACAGGCAAAATGACAGGCTGAAATCAAGACCTGTAACAGAGCAGACAATTATTGCGGGGGATTGAAGGAGGAAAGGCAAGTTGATGAGAAGCGGGGGATGGAAGGCTCATTTCATACCTTCACATCCCAACTGCACCCTGCCCTGCTGGAAGGAATTTGCAAATGACACCCACTCCTTGATTTGCAAGTCACATCACCTCTGGCTTGGGATCTTGCAAGATCAGACAACCTCATTATAATAGGGAGCATCTTGCCTATGTAGGGACCTAGGAGGGACACAAACCCCCAGGAGCAGTGTCCCAGCCCCCAAGCCTCAGTTACCAACCACTGGTACAGGTTTCTCAAGCTGCTGCCCTGCTCCTGCTGACCACGGGCCTATTTGGGGGAGACTCTCATGGCTCATTCCTGCCAAGAGGGAATGTGCGACCTCCTCTGCTGTCATTCCCACCTGCTTCATTTCTTGGGACAGCTCTCCAGCACAAACAGTCCTGTGCTGAGCCAATTCCACTCACTGCCTCTGCATCAAACAAGTCACTTCTCTCACTGGGTTCATTTTCTGACCGTGTAACCTTTTGTCCGAAAGGAACATGGCTTTTACTTCCACGGGGGGATCAGAGAAGCACTGAAGCAAGCACCAGGGAAACACAGCAGGAGCACGTACTCATGAACACAGAGGAGAGGGAGGAGGGAACAAGATCAGCCCTCTTGGGCAGCAACCTGAACACTACGTGCACCCAGGAAAGCATCTGCTTTACCACCACATCAGAAACCTAAACATCTGCAGTGTAGTACCCAACCTGCTGCCACCAGACACACACCATTTATGCATTCAGAGGCTGTGAGATGCAGGCACACTCTGCAAACCAGGCTGAGTAAGTCCAGGCAAACAGGTATATGTGCAACTCCTCTCTGTTCCTCCACCCCACCAGCCTGCGGACTCCCTAGGGAAGAGCCACAGCTCCCAACCACCCTGCACAGCTACAAGAGGCACAGAGCAGTTGCTGGAGTAACCCAACAACTTCAACACTGCTCATTCACTCCAGCATGCTGTTCCCTTCTCCACCAGAACCATGGCTTTATGCTGGTCCAGGAGCCACGCAATGCAGGCTCCAGCTCCCTCTCTCCCAGTGTCTGCACGTTTAATAACCATTAACTCGACTCGGTGCCCTTTGCTGCAGCTGATCAAGGGGTAAAAATGCTACTTATCCCCCTGGTAAACTGAGTCCTTTCAGAGCCTGTAAGAACCACAGCTTCCTTTTGTGGCTTGTTTTTGGCATCGTAGTTAAGGTAACTGCAAAATATGGGAAAAGACAAGCCTCAGGCAGGTGCATTTCACAGCCTTGAACCCACAGTATCTGACTTCGAAGCATTCCCTCTTCTTCACAGATGATATTTTCACTGTGCCTGGGTCCCTGGCCAGGAAGCTGCTACCACATACAGAGCTGATGCCTGCCCAGCTTCTTGCCTTCATGAGCCAATCTCTGCAAAAAGCACAGGAAAAAACATCCCACGGCTGTGATAAGCTGTGATAAGCAGAGCAAGTCATCTGCAGCAAATCAAAGGGCTAATCTCTGTGCAGCTGGTCTTGCATGTTTGATTCCTTTCTCAACAGTTTTAGCTGAAATGGAAAGTCTCATCAGGATAATTGCCATGCCTGAGGGCTGCACCAAAACAGCCAGGATCTGCAACCATTCCTCCTGAAGAACTGGGAGTTAGGAACAGAGGTCAATGTGCTGTGAACCTACTCAGTGTTTTTTGTCCCTGCCTAAGCTTTCTTCTTGCTGACTGCTATGACAGAGATTAATATTCTCCTTTTAATACTATTCCCCACACAGGTTTCCCCAGGTCTCACCAGCTCTTCCCCATCTGCCAGTCCCAAAGACCCATTTTTTCCTTTGTCTCTCTGAAAACAGAGGGATAGGTACAGCCGATACTGGCATTTGCATTTCTGGGAGCTGGTGTCTACCAACGGCCCTTTAGGAATAAAGGCAGCTTGGACAGTCTGCCCAGGGAGTCAGAGGCATTTCCTGCAGCAGCTGGAGCAGGAGCTGAACGAGGGCCGTGCTCGGCACTGGAAGGTGGGCAGAGACTGATATGGGTATTACAGACCTGCAGCCCAGTCCTCTCTCTGGAGGGCAAGAGCAGATGACGACACGGAGGCCCCATCTCAAGGCGCGGGATTCCTCCGCGATGGCGGAGCCCCGTGCTGAGGCTGGAGCTTGTGTGGCAGCCCCCAACTCCTTAGGAACGGGAGAGCAACACCAGCCCTGCCTGGGGACCCGTGTTGAGACCCCGCACCGCTCTGAGGGGACCGGCGGGGCACCGGGCACCGCGACGGGACCTTCCTGGCTCCCTTCCCCCGGGGAGAGGGGTTCGGGAGGCGCTGCCAGCAGCGCAGTCCGGGGTGCCTGGGGCCCGCAGCCTCCCCCAGGCGCTGCCCCTTCGCCGGGCCCGGCGCTTTCCGGCCCGGCTCCCCGCCGTCCCCGGCCTGCGCCGCTCCCCAGCCCCGGCGGGCGGCCCTGGGCCGGGCA
>WEKY01022431.1:363505-392976 GCA_013390045.1 Picathartes gymnocephalus | reverse complement strand
CCGGCAGCCGAGGGCCCGGCCCGGCCCCGCCGCTCCCCGGCAACCGCCGCTTCCGCCGGGATGGGCGGGCCCGGCCCGCAGCGTCCCCGGCACGGCTCCCTGGGCCCCGCCGGCTGTGCCCTGGCAGCGACAGCACACGGGAACAGTGACCCCCGGGCTGGCCGCAGTCTCTAATGCACAACATCTGCATTAAATACACAGGGATTGCACGGGGACATCCAGACTTCACGGCTGGAATGCGCCTCGTCCAAAGGGGCGCTTCTGTGGTCACCATTGCGCTCTGCCTCTGCAGGCCCCTTTCACCTCTCCGCACAACCCTGCGGTCAGGTCTCTTTCTCACCTCCTTCCTTCACTGGGAGCACCTGAGATGTTTTGTGCTTCCTTCTTCTAGAGAAGCAGCTGCACTTCAGACTTTTTCTGCCCAATACAAACTTAGTGACAAAGGCACAAAGGAGCGTTCTCAGTTCCAGGACAGTTTCAAAACAGACCCCAAACTGGCATGAAAACCATCAGAGCTCTTCTATTTGAATGAAAGTGGTGGCTTCCAGGTGAGCTCAGGACACGTTATCTCATCCATTTTACATAGCACACAGACTCCACAGACATGAGATGCTCACACCTATGACAGGATCATTGAGTAAAATTCCTGGCCCTGCACAGGACAACCCCGAGAATCTCACCCCCTGTGCTTCTCAGAGCATTGTCCAAATGCTCCTTGAACTGTGGCAAGCTTGGGGCCATGACCACTTCCCTAGGAAGACTATTTCAGTGCCCAACCACCTTCTGGGTGAAAAACCTTTTCCTAATATCCAATCTAACCCTTCACTTCTTTCACAGAGCTCACAGTAGAGATGAGATTGCACAGAGCACAAGAGCAGCCCTTAAAACAGCACAGTAGTAGACTTGTTTCTGTCAGAGTCTGGAAAGGAAATATCCAAAGGTAAATACCTAATTTACGCACCAAGCAAAGAAAGTGATCCCATCAGTACTGCAGGGATTGTGCTTCTTACTTGGTGTCTTCTGGCAACTTCTACAATGAGTAGGGAAGGACTCACTAGATACTGAGTCCCAGCTCTGAGTCTTCTGTTCACTCTTATTAGGATGGTTTTAGCTTGACCAAATCAAACACAAGTACACAGCTGCATAGAGAATTCCCTCAACAAACACAACCTTTTATTTCTGTAGAAAACATGATACTTTTCAGGAAGGTCCAGCTTATGAAACAGCAGCGTGCATGTTAATATACATAAATACACAGGGTTACAATTTAGTGGGAAATACATTTTAAAAAAAAGCTTTCAAGTACACAAAACAAATGTAGTAAAATTAGACTATCCTTTCCACATACCTGCCTCAGAGAGAAACATTTCTCAAAAGGAATGAACTTCCACCCCATCATCCACCAACAGATCTCTCCACTGGACACCAGCTGCAGGAGAGGGTGAGGATGGGCTGGGCCAGAGGGTTAACAGCCAGTGTTTGAGATCTAGAGCACATTTACCATGGTAGTTCAATCCCTGTTCTCTCAACTATCAGGATGTGTGTAGTGTGACAGTTACCCAGCCAGCACATTAAGAGAGCTGCAAGAGGTAGGAAATACCTCCTTCCTTCCACTTTCAGGTCCCTGAAAGGTTCACGCTGTACAACTTTGTTACCCATGACACTGTGGCAATCCCGTGACCCTGGGAGGCATTTATTTATTAACAGTCACAGAAATGAGAACGTGGCCTCACAGACACAGCACCGGTGCTGCCAGGCAGTAAACACAACTGACAGGCACAGAGCTTATGGAAAAACAGCTGCTGGATGCAGGCAGCCTCTTGAGTAGAAGGAATAATGTCTACAAATATGGAAGAATAGCGCAATGCATCACAGACTTCCTGAAGATTTTCCTGCCAAGACACCAACAACAGAGAATTATAGTATCATTTAAATAAGACACCAGTTTGAATGAATTTGAAAGACATTTACCACGTACAGGAGGCCAAAAGGCTGATCCTTATGTTACCAACTTTAATCCATTCCTTCTACTTTTTGTCCTAGAGGAGCTTAGAGATCTGTTACATCACTAAACTCTTTTATAAAATTTTACAAACTGAGGATTAAAACATAAATCAGTCTCCAAGTGAGAAGAAAAAGGCATCTGAACAACAGATACTCCCTGATCTTGCTCTACGTGCTCTCATGGTTAAATCAGCAACCTGTGCAACAGGGGTTGTATCCCATTTCCAAACCACGCAATGGCAGAGATCCCATGATTCACTTCAGCTACTACAAGTGCAAAGGGCAATTCAAGTTTTCCTACCAGTCTCCAAGACAAAAATTAAATGTTTGCAAAAAACAGAAACATTTAAAACTCTTTAAACAATTTAAACCAGAATTGTTCCTATCAGAACATATCTTACATGTTTAAAAAAACCAAGAAACTCAGGCTATTAAATAAGAATCTACATATCTTAAAAACAGGGTTTTTTTACATTACAGCCAGAAATGTTAATTGTCCTATTTTCCACAGTAGGAATGTTCATAAGTTATTTCTTTGAAGTGCCTCACAGAGGTTTTGGTTGGCATCTGGTTCCTCAGTCATCACCTCCACAGTCTCCCACTCACCTGACCTACTGGATTTCTTGATGGCCTCTACCACACTCTGCATGTACAAACCATCTTCAAAAGAGGCTGCCATAGACACAGGCTTATGATCCCACGTCCGACGGTCTTCCTGGTCTTGGAAAGACTGCCGCAGGGCTTGCACCATGTACACCATTCCTTTCAGGTAGAGCAGTGGGATGTCCTTAAACCCCTTTTCCAAAAGGCCCTTGTTGACAGGCAGGGAGTCTGTAAACAGTAGTTCTTCCTGGAGCGCAGTGTTCTTCTGCCCGTACAAGTCTGTCCCACGAGCTATGAGGCGACCGGCAGACCCCACAATCATGACCTCGTGGGTGAATGATCCGGGCATGTTGAAGTTGAGAGTCACAGTGCAACAGACGCCGTCGCTCATGAGCATCTGGAAAACGCAGAAGTCATCGCTGGTGACGTGGCGGATCCCGCTGATGGCCGTGTTCTGCTTCACAAAAGTCTTGAGCAAACCGTGGACCTTCTCTGCTCTCCTGCTGGTGAGGTGAGTCAGGAGGTCGATGATGTAGGTGCCCATGGTGTGCAGCCCACCCCCTCCCATGAGCTCGTCACAGATCCAGTTGTACTTGTGGCTGAGCAGGCTCCCCCCGTAGACTCGCACGTCGCAGATGATGATGTTGCCCACGTAGTGTTCCTCTATCAACTGCTTCATCTTCACAAAGGCGGGCAGGAAACGCAGAACGTTGCCAACGATGCTCATCAGCTTGGGGTAATACCTGGCAGCTGTGACCATCCTGAAGGCATCCACAGAGGTAGCAGCTTTCTCACACAGCACATTCTTCCCTATTCCTGCAGCACAAACGAAAAAAAATATAGTGTTTAGAACACATGAACAAAACATGCTCAGATGCCCCAAAGGTTATTAAGAAGTGGTGTTTTTAAGAGTTGGGCTTTCCTGCTGCAATTTCTAAGGTCTGGGAACAAAAGTAGGAATGCCAAGTGCAGCAAGACTCGGTGCTATTTCCAAGATGCTCCAGCTGCAGAGTTGACAAACTCTCACAAAGGGAGGCTCCAGATAAAGAGAAGATTTTTACATCATGAAAGATAAATCTCCAAATAGTATCACATGGCATCAAAACAAGACACAATATGACTGCTATAGTTATAAAATTATTTGAATACCTGTATAGCCAGAGGAGAAAAAAAAAGTCATATGCCCTGCAGTGAAGAGGTGAGGGAAGGGGAGATTTGATTTTCACTTTGTATCTCACCATCACTATACAAATTATTATTTTAAATTAATTAATATAAATAAGACATACAGGTTACTTATATATAAAAATGTATATATATAAAAGACATAATACAGATTCTGCATACAGAACACAATAATTAGAAATAATGTTTTGGTAAGTGGACTGTTTTAAAACAACCATTTCTAATTAGAAAGCGAATCATTTTGGTCTGCACATACAGCTTGCTTGTACAATCAGACAAAAGGTGACTGAGTTACACACACAAGAGCCTCACCCCCAAGCTGACCCACTGCACTTTTATTGCTACTGATGCACTTTACATCATGCTCAGCCCAAATCAATGGGGGCAGTCAATAATCCTTTGTTTCCCCCTAACTTTAAAGCAGAAATAAAGTAATACAAAAGAGCACAACAGTAAAAGTTCTAACCAATTCTTACATTTGGAGCTTTTCTGGTATTCCCCTTCTTGTGACAGGGCTTTACTTTTACTGGTTTTTTTCTATTTTACATCTCTTCTGACCAAGTACTTATCTAAACATTTTTCAATGTAATAACCATGTTATTCCTCCCTGAAAGCTCCTCCTTAGCCAGGAGCAGACTGTGCTCCCTGCTCAGCACAGCTTTTAACTGACTCCCAGTGAGAAGGTACCAGCACAGTCACCTCAAGGCACCTCAATCAGTCTCTGGCACGAGATGGGAAGGCAGATCCCCCACTGCAACTCCCCGCTCTCCGTGCTCCCCCTCCCAGCTGCGCCCAGCCA
The DNA here is from genome assembly GCA_013390045.1 of Picathartes gymnocephalus. NCBI lineage: Eukaryota > Metazoa > Chordata > Aves > Passeriformes > Picathartidae > Picathartes > Picathartes gymnocephalus. The sequence continues at coordinate 388,385 of WEKY01022431.1, read as the reverse complement.
GCCCTGCAGGAACCCTCCGAGCGGGCCAGGGGCCAGCACGCTCCCGTGACACAGCTCAGCCAGGGGACAGCTACAGGACACTCAGAACCTCTGCTTCTAATAGACACAAGTGAAATCCAGTCAGAAAATGCGAAGACAACAAGTGAGAAATCCCCTGTATCGACACGAGTCTACAGCAGCTTTAATGAACAAAGGGTAAGGTCAAACTCGCAGTAGACACCCTGGCTGTCCATTGGTAACCCCCCATTTCTGACTCCCCTGTCCCCAGTGCTGCTGCCAAGGCAAGGCACAACACTCAGTTCAATATTTTTCAGGGCTAGCTGAAGCACCTGGAGAAGCATCTGGAGCTGCTTCAGTCCCAGTCTATCTGCCTTGTTTAAATGGCACTTATCTCCAGGCAGGTTACAGTAAAACATCACCAGAGAAAGCAAAAGGATGCTCGCAGCATCCCGAGCAGATCCACATCCTCAGAGCCTGTAGAAAACCAAAGTGCCTCTCACTCCATATACACCCTGGGTACAGCTCTGCAGCCAGTGCTCTGCTGGTGCTGCTCTCCTGCCTGCCCAGCCCCGGGTGCCTGCAGTGGGGACTGAGAGCAGAGACAGCCGAGCTTGGGGACAGCCCCAGCCACCTGGGCACAGTCCTGTCACGCCAGGCGGTTCCTCACACCCGGCTGTCCTTTCTCTGCTGCCCAGCGTCGCCCCCGCTCAGTGCTGTGCCTGTTGTGGCAGCCCAGGCTGAGCCACTTGAGGAGCTAAAACTGGCTGATGCCTTTTTTTGGGATGGCAGCCACTGACAGCTCAGCACAGCCCACTGTGTGCTGCTGGAGTGCCAGGATGGAGACCTGGGAACACCACAGCAGCTCTGGGATAATTCTGCTGTTGCCATCAGTGGAACGCCGCTCCAGCTCTCCCCAAGCTCACAGAGATGACTGTGAAGCAAGGACAAGGGCAAAGTCAGAGATGGCTACCAGGTCCCTTACACACATAATGGCCATGCCTTTTGTTTTCCAAGGCAGTGCAGCTTACATCCCTGGGGTTGTTACTATTGTTTTGGTAATGAATAACCTGAACTTTGTACCATATTGTTTTCCTAAACCACAGCTTCCAAATTCTGGTTGAGGCCCTCACCAGCCAGGAGACATGAGAGCATGGATGGGTGCATTTAACTGTGGGACATGAACCACAACACAGACATTCAATGAAATTTATTTAGTTCCTCTGAGATCAAAAGAAGCACAAATTTAAGGAGAGCTTCTTGCTTTGCCTGTTGTGGAGATAAACCATAGGATTACACTGATTTTAATGTGAACTATCCTCTGGGCTTTGATCTGTTCTGTCTGGTTCATGAACTCAAACCAATGTCACTGCTATGTCCCCAGGCTTGTTCATGGATGCCTGTCAGTAAGAAACTCAGGGGAGGAAACGGCACCACCTAGAAAAACTGTGTCTCTTTCTCCTCTTTGCCAGGAACAAAAATGGAAGCACAATTTTTTTTAAAAGTATTAAAATGTACAAAAATAAGTAATAAAAGTGTCAGCACTTTAAAACAAACAAACCAAGCCCAACAAAACACAACACACAAGACCATTATTACTGCACCACGTCTGACATTTCCTAAAGCCCAGTCTCTTGGTGAGTAAACACCAATCTGTTATAAACAATTCACAGCCAGTAATTCTCTGATTATAACCATCACTGTATCCATCTCAACTTCCAAAGAAAATGTACTTGCCATCTTTGTCCCTACCCTGGTTCTGTGTTCCTTCAGAACATTCAGTCACAGGAAACCCACCCAACACTGGCTTTAAATAAGTCACAACATACTGGGCAGCAGACCTGCAAATACCACTGCAATTGACCTGGAAAGCTGAAAGGAAAGGTCAGCATCACACTGGGTCTCAAATGTCTGCATCAGTTTGCAGATCAGAACAGCTCAGGACAGAGAAAGTGACTGTTACCCTTTCCTGCTACATCCATCCATTTCTCTGGCTTTTTCAGCCTTCCACTTCCTAAACTTGCATTCAAGCATACATACAACCTCTGTACTTCTGCACCAGCTTTACCTCCCTTTCCTCCTCTAGATAATGCCATCTTACAGGTTGTCAGCCTTCAAAGAAGGAATCCCAATCTCTTTGGTAATCTCAATCCCTTTCAGTTAAAAATTCACCAGAGAAGGTTCAATCCTTTCCTTTTTAGCCCTCTTGATCATCAAGAGCCACAAGACCTAGTGAAATGCATATTACCTAACAAGTGCTTTAAAGAGCTTTTAGCACATTTGAAGAGATAAAAGTCTAATTTAGTTTAAATATTTAAAAATCAGAATATCTTAAAATTCAAAGGACAGTACTCTAATGAGGTAAACAAACAAATCTAACAATGCAAAAAAGAAAAGGAAAAAAAAGCCTGAAATCTCTCTCTGCATATCTAAGTGGCATTGCAAAAGTTTGTGCAGGGACTTCTTTACTTCCAAAAGAAATTACTGTAGAGCAAAGAGGAACAATAAACCACCCTGGCTCACATGGTCTGAGATCACCTGTCCTAAAATTAACTCATGTATCTTCTTTAAGCACAGTAAAAAATATCACCCTTGTTATTTACAGAATTACACACAAACTGACACCCACACTGCACTACAGGAGAGGACATTAACACTACAAAGTCACACTGGAGAATTAAGAAATGTCAGGATGCCTGGGCAGCTGGCTCCCATCTCCCTGCCCAACCAGTCTGGGGTGTCAGCCCTTCTTTCTCATCTAGCTGGATTCCTCCTGCTGTCCCCAAGACCTGCCCTCCTGAGTCAGGCAGAAGGATTCCTCCACCTGGGACCACATCAGCTTGCTATGGACATGGATGTCCCAAGAGTGGTCCAGGTAGTGGCCTGGGTCACAGCTAAAACAGCCTCTCTTAGAGTCTAATTCACAAGATTCTATTGAGAGCATACAAACATTTTTTCAAAGACTTTCAAGTTCCAAGTTTGATTTTACTTGTGGAAAGAACAGAAAGCAGGGGTGAACAACCCTCCCCTTCCAGGCAAATCTCGGTTTCCTTGTACAGAACAAGGGAAAATTTGAAATTAATTAAACAAGTTAAGTTGTTTTGTTTAGGGTTTTTGGTTGGGGTTTTTTTTGTTGTTTTTGGTTTTTTTGTTGCTTTGGGATTTTTTAATGGGCATAAAGCCATTTTACCCTCTGATTATTATCTCTGATTTTTATTATAAACTCCCTACCATAAGTTCAGTTTGAACTGAACAAGATATTTTAGCCCAGTTGGTTCAAGCAGAGCTATAAGCAATTATTAACAGTACTTTTACAAAAGAACCTTTCTCACAAATGCCACTACCAACTCCACACAAAACTTTTAGCACTGCATTTGCCCATTGGTGCAACCAGAACTGTGCTGGTGTAACAGCTTCAGATTTCAATCTGCCAATGAGCTACAGATTTTTGGTCCAACTCCAAGGACGAAAAGGTACCTAAAGCCTTCACAGCAATTTGCCGAGTTAGTGGTGGAGGGATGTTGATGCAAACCAAATCTACGTCCTGATGCAGCAGGACATCATCAGTCCGACTCGTGTAGAAGGAGATGTTCATTTCCTCTGCCAGCTGTTTGGCTTCCTCTTCAGTCTTCCCCCAAAGAGCCTCAATGGAGAAACCTTCCGCCCTCAGCAAGGGTACCAGGACCCGGGCAGCACTACCAGTTCCAAACACACCCACTCCAGGGAGCATTTTCATTCTTCATTCATTCAAGCATCAGGATCTACACATAGGCCTTCAATAAAATGTTCGGCTCCTCAGCTTGGTGTTCCATCCACAGTTCCTAAAATGTGAAAAGTTACAAGTCATTATCGGCAAAAGCCACATTGTGGTGTCAAACACACCTATCCTGAATGCCACCTTCTGTCCTTTGTATGGCTTTCAACATTCTCAAACATTCTAATGACAAAAACCAAAACCCCCAAAAGCAGCAATCTGTAGAGATACAGTATTAAGGGACAAGTCTAACACACCTATTTCAGAAGAACAGTAAGAAAGCAGCTTGACAAAGTCATCTCCTCAGCTTCAGAACTCAGCACATGGGGACAGAAACACACACAAGAATGTATGATAAACCAGACACAGAGAGGAACAAACTGGGAGTGACAGGAAGCACCAAGAGGACAGGACATGGAGTCTGTCACGCCGGCAGTAAAAGCAGTGCTGCTCTATTTGTGATAAGTCCCTAAATGAGATAAAGGTTTGTAAGATGAGGTAATATCTTTTATTAGACCAATTGAAATAGCTAGAAATAATAGACATGCTTTGGGGCACATAAATCTTTCTTCCAAATTAAATACACAAACTGAAAACAACTACTTGGACCTTAACAATTTTATGGCAAATAGATAAGTCAGTCCAGAGAACATTTAGAAAATATGTCCTGTGGGGAAAGCCTGGATTCAGTGAGCTTATTTTGCCTGGGGAGGAAAAGCCTACAAGGAGAGAGAATGCCAGTGTTTAAATACACAGAAAGCTGCTTTCCAAAAGGAAAAGGGCGCTCCTCTGTGTCCACTGTGAGTAGTTAAAAGCTTTACTTAGGACAGTTAAAAATATCTCCTTCTGCCTATGCCACTTAATCTCCAGGAATGCAGAGTTTGCACAGAATTATTATATTCCCTACACACAAACGTTTGGTCAAGTCACACTCCTTTTGTTCTTCCAAGTATTTCCTGGTAAATCAATTCCTTCAATCCCTACCTGCCAGTCTGTCTTAACACAGCTGCTGCCCACAACTGGCCAAACTGCCTTTAGCACTTGCTTTAGCAGCAACTTCAAGGAAACATATCGGAAGTCTCCTCAATCTCTGACACCACAGAAACCTACAATCCAGCTTTTGTTCTGTGCCTTTCTGAATTCTCATCTACTACACCCACTCGACCTTTTTTGAATTATTTTTTTTTAGACAGAAAAACATGACAAATTCAGTTTTGGCTAGAAGCTTACAATGAAAAAGCAAAGACCATATTTAAAAAGAGAACTGGTACCAGCACCAGATCAATACCTTTGGAAAAGACATCTATGAGCAGCAAGAATCATGGCCTGTTTCAGAAGGGGTGTTACTCATTGCCCCATGCCAAGATACTCACATGAAGTTAGACCACATGAAAGCAAACCTGACACAGTACTGTGCAGTACCAGAAGTGAAACTACTCCCAGTGCAAGTGTTTTGTTTGCAATCAGCATCTCATTAGTCTGGGGGTGCCTACACTGCCCAGCATGTGTTATAAAACTGAACCCTGACTGAATTCCTAGGTATTTTTGTAGCATAGACACTAAACTAGAAAACAGAAATGCTTGAGAATATTTATCTTGCAAAATGCACAAATGTTTACAGATGCCATAAAACAGCTTATGAAATATTTACTTAATTAATTCAGCATGTTTTTCCTTATTCTGTGTGATGCAGCATTTGCAGTGATATTGTCACTGTCATTCTTTATAAGGATGAACAACATTCATTGGCATAAACTCCTTTTTATCCAACATTTAGCGGAACACTCAAATAAGGCAGTGACAAAGATCAAAAGGATCTTGAAAATATTTACTAGTCTACATAAAAGGATGGGATCGTAGCAAGGAGGATGGCTTGTACCCAGGCTTGCTTTATATAAGTCACACAAACAAAAATAAAATCTTGCAACTGGATGGACAGCAGGCATAGCTGTTGAAGTCCCCACAATCTGTTTAGCAGTTTATGGTCTGGGAGACTTAAAAATTCTTGCAGCAGAAAGAGCATCATCTTCATTTGAAGGGACACGAAGTGAGGTGGAACAGAGACCAGGTGAGTGTGTGCCTGCTTCCACCTGATCACATAGCCATGCTCAACAATGTCCAAATTACACAACACCACAACGGTTTAGAAAAGGTTGAATTCATTGAAAATGCTTTAAGAATGCACACCACAGCATGTGCAACAGGAGACTCCTGCTACTCAGATAAGCTGATTTCTGTAACAATCGCTCATTTTAAATGTTACTCTCTCCTGTTTTCCATCCAACTGCCTCTTAAAAATAATCTCAGTCAGGTGGAATTAATCTTAGGCTCACTTATCCCAAAACACAGCATGCTTCTACATTGGTATCACTAGGAGCTATTGGCACAAACCTACAAAATCTAGTGATTAACTACCATGCACCAGCTCCTGATCCTACAGGAACTTCAGGTCACCAGTTCACCACCAGTACCAACCACAAATCAAGAAGTGGCCAACCCAGCCTCAGCAATGACTTCCAGCAAGGCAGCCCCAGCTCTCTGGGTACGGAGACATGGCTTGCACAGGTAAAGGGCCCCACAGGGCTGGAGACCCCAAGCATTGCAGCCACCAGGCTCTGCAGAGAGGCCCTGAGCAGAGGACACACTTCTCTCTGGGCAGTCCTGGTTTGGCAGGACAGGTACAGCAGGATGGATGTGGATGCTGAAGGGCAGCAAAAAGACAGTCCTTACACAAGGCAAGTCACAGAGCACACAGAGCATGAGCACATCTGCAGCAGATGTTGAAAGACCTGTAATGGGAGCTGTTAAAAAGGGGTACACGTGGGTATTGCAGCCTTCACACACACACTGCAGAAACACTCCAGTGCTGCCAGGTGACGGATTCCAGCCCAGGCCACCCTGAGGAAACAGCCTAAACCCTCTGTGTTTGAACAAGGCCACCACTGAGGAGAGGCAGCTGTAATTAACAGTTTAGGAAGAAGGAACAGAGATCGCAAAAGAACAGCACTGTGCCACCAGAGAAGTCACCAGAGCACCATCATCTGGAGCTCTATGTGCACATCTGGTACTTTTCCTCTAAGCAGGGGGGGAGCAGAACTGGAAGTGCTGCAGACGTGATCAAAAGCATCAAAATCTTCTGAAAAGGAAGACGTAAGCAGGGGAAGATTCCTCAGTTTGGAAGAGACATCACAGGTAATAAAGTCAAGAGTGGCTTAGGATGGAGAAAACCAAAATCAAACACTGGAATGAACACTTCAATGAGAACCCTCCCCCGGAAAACCCAAAAGGCAGAGCTTTTATGGGCAACTGAAACCAGACTGCAACAGATTATCTTGCATGTCAGGAGATAAAAATCAATCTCTTTTTAACAGATGAAATAATCAAACCTGCAACATCATTCTGACTTAAATTTTCCAATAGAAGCGCTTAAGAGCTCTGCCATTCCTTTATTTGGTGGCCACAAAACACCTTCATTTTTGCTGAATTTAACAGTGAGTTTGAAGTCCCATCCCCGTCATAGATAGGAGCTTTTTGACTCTTTTGTACACAGCAACAAGGTGTTTTGTGACCCAATGCAATCAAAAACCTGATGGTTCCTACAGAATCCCATTCAATTACACACTGAAGCAGTCTGGGATCTCCAAAGGCAGAAGTCTCAAAAACTAAATAGTACAGTCAAGGATCACAGAGCCCAGAAACTGTTGTGGACCATTACAGATGGCCAAAGGTGGTGAAAGGATAACAGCCCATGTCCAGAAAGGTGCCGGCCAGGGTAGCACTGACTCTGCAAAAAGAGAAAGCTTTTCACATGTCTCCAACTTATCCTAAACAGTTCCATGTGGGTTCCAAGAGATGAGGCACATGGTGGAAGAGCACACCAGCAAGACTTCTGCCCTCTGGCACGAATATACCTGAGGCTCTGTTTGAAATGGTTCACGCCTTGATGTCAAAACTGACGTGCTTTCTTTACTAAATGGGCTTTTGATTCAGCGCCAGCGGGTTGTGCGATAACCCACGAGTCCGCAGCCTGAAGGAACTCCCACCACACCTCGAGACAAGCCCAGCACAGCACTCTGTCCTTCCTGGTCAGGATGTACAGCAGCAAAGGCGCCGTTCCAGGCACAACACTTCCCACAGGTGCTGCCCGACGTCGAAGGTGGCAATGAGGACCGGAGCTGGAGACAGCAGCAGCTGGAAAAGCCTGAAAACCAAGCGGTCTTCATGCAAAGCTCATGGCACGGCCATGGCAGCTCCGGGGATGGCTCTGGCATGGCCCACGATGCTCTGTGCTGCCCAGGGGTGCAGGGCTTGGGCGGCTGCTCTTCGTGTGCGGGTTCCTCACAGGGCTGGACAGAGCTCACCTGACCTCGCCTCACCTCTGGAACAGGACAGGGCAGGGCTCACCTCACCTCGGCCCGCCTCACCTCACCTGACCTCCCCCCTTGAGAGGTCTGGACGGGACAGGCCCCACCTCACCCCACCGGCCCACACGGAGTTGGTAGCCCTAGCTCCTTCCCAGCAGCTCCCGACCCCGCGCCCTCTGGCAGGGCCGCGCCCCCCTCGCCGCCCAGCGGCCCCGGGACAGCGGAGGAGCCCGGGGCGCTCGAGGGGTCCGAGCCGCCCTCACCTGTGCCCGGTCGGGCCACCGGGGTTGTCCCGCCTGGCGCATCCTCGAGGCGGGCGCGCTCCCGAGGCGGCCGCGCGCTCCCGGGGCGGCGCCCCTGCCTGGCCCGCGCATGCGCGACATCCCAGCGCCGCACCGCCCCTCCGCCGGGCACGGCCCCAGACATGGTGGCTCCCAGGGGGGCTTCATGCGCCACATGTAGGACGGCCAATGATGGCGGTAGAGATGGGCCGGAGGGCGGGATTTAGCGTGACGGACAGGGGCAGCAGCCAATGCGAGATCAGCGCGGGGCCCGTCACCCCGCGAGGAGCGGTAAGTGAGGCGCTCTGGCCTCTTGGGGTCTGCCCGTATCGGGGTCCCTGGGGCGGTCCCCTGCGGACGCTGCTCTGCCTCAGGGAGCCCGGGACACCGCCGGTCTCTGCAGCCGCGTCCCGCTCATTGTCTCCAGCACCGGCTGCTCTGATGCTGGCTCTTCCGTGCCCAGCTCCGTGAGGGCTCAGGGGCCTCCGATCAATGTGCCCCCGAGCCCCGTCAGCCCCACAGTGCTGTGAGGTTCAGGCCGAGGGCAGAGCACCAAGGAAGAGCCTCTGTAATGCCACCACGGGCCGACTGAGGACAGCGCTTCTCACACCGTTCATCATCCTCCCCAGCACCGCACGGGAGGCTCCTCGCCGGCTCCCAGCAGTTGGCACAGATGAACCTTGGTGGTGCGTTCTGTATTTCCCTCGTTCACTTCGAGGGAGTAGGAAGCTCCCAAGGAACTCTGCAGCCTTCCTGTTGCTGTGGACAGTGTGTAGTGTCTGGTGCAGCTGCTGCTGACACGAGGCACCCTATGTGTTATTAACAGCAGCATTGTCATTTCCTGTTCTCCTTTCTACTTGGCAGAGAGCACCATGGAATGTTGCTGTGGAGCTGGAAGGGGCTCTGGTAGGAGAGCAGCTCTGTGGAGTCAGCAGAAGGCAAGACATTAACCTTTAGTTCCACCAGCACCACAGCTGGGAACATTGGGAAGGCACTTCCTGCTCGAGAAGGTCTTGGCTTCATCAGTGCCAGGAAACGTGGGAACCAGAATACAAATGAAAGGGAAGGAAGCAAACAAGTACACATCATTATGCAGTTGTGAAATGAGAGAAGATGAAGATTCAAATGCAGAGAGGAACTGACCATCAGAAAGAGCATGGGAAGAGATGAAGAGGTCCAGAGGGGAGAGCAAGAGAGAACTTCTTCAACAGAACTTCTCACTTGTCATTCTTGTGGATCTTGTACCCTCTTATCAGCAAATATCATGCTGGTGTTGCTGTTTCCTCATGTGGATTGGCTTGCAGATGAGACCTCAGCTTCAGCCAGGAAGTTCCACTGGCTGGTGGAGCAGAGCTCCAGTGAACACTCTTTCTTCTCGAGACACTTGTGGTTGGCCTGTGTGTGCCCAGCATGGTGTGGAGGGTGGTTACTATGGATGCTGATAGAAACTAAAGGGGAGGAAAGGGCAGATGGGAGGAAGTTTTGCTCTGAGCATAAAGAGGAAGAGTGGTGGCAGGCAGTGGGGAGCCGCAGAGGTTGGGCAGGCAGAGGGGCCTGCACCTGCTGACTGCTGCCCATGTCCCTTTGGTGGCAGTGGTGAGGCAAACTGTGTCTGGCCTGGCAGTGTTCATGTCCTCGTGTCCCTCACGCCAGAGGTGGCAGGGGAACACAGGGGCTGGGCAGGAGCTGGGATGTGGGTACTCATAGCCAGAGCAGGGGGCAGGGCTCTGCAGGGCCGTGTGCATCCCACAACCAGAGCACTCTGTTCTGTCTGATCAAGCCCATCCCCATGTCAAACCGCAAGTCCCTGGGGGCTCGCGGGGTGTATGTGTCCCCACCTGGGCTCAATGAGCACACCCGATCACCAGATGGGTGTGGACATCACCCCATCCCCCCTGCCGTTACAGCAGCACTGCTTCCTCCAAGGGATCCATTCCCTGGTGTAAAACAAAACAGACTCGGGTGATGTGGGGACGTGGTGCTGGAGGAACCTGGGGAAGTGGCAGAGAGCTGCTGGGCTGGGCCCTAGAGTAGGGGACAATGGCCATCACCAGCTCCTGGGTGCATTTCTCGGGTTTCAGGGCCAAGAGTATGTGGTCAGGGTAAAACCGGAGGAGGAATCAGAGAAGAGAGGAGGTAAGAATTGAGCTGAGGCAAGAGAAGAGGAAGAGAGGGGAAGCCTGTGAGCACAGAGGGAACTGCCTGGCCCAGTGGTGAAGGGGCGAGGTCCTGTCAAGGCTTCAGCTCCCCTTGGCTGAGCAGTGACACCACGCTACACGGAGAAATGGAGGCTCCTGGCCGATCCCACCAGGCATCCAGTGTGGTCACCGTGAGGCTGTTGGGAAGCATGGAGCTCTCACTGGCCAACACCTTTCTGCCCCTGCTGCTCCTCACCTGGCTGCCAGTTGGTGAGTCCTCCATTGCCCTTGCCTCTGCTCTGAACTCTTCCCTGTTTGCTTATGCCTGCAGAAGGTGTGGAAAGTGCCTGCTGCTGCTTTTACCTCTCCTCTTGTATCATTAGCCCCTCTTCTGCACCAGCACCTTGCCATGTGCCTTGCAGAGGGGTCCCCCGTGCAGCTGTGCTTGCAGAGGCTGTGAACTCCAGGGGCTTTGAACCAGCTTTGCCTTCAGCAGCAGGGAGAGAAAACAGTCGGAGGGAAGGAAACAGAAATGCTTATAAGCCTGATTACTGTGGAGGGGGGTCAGCTTCACATGGCAGATATGAATATTCCTTAACACGAAACCAACCCCTATAGGGTTTTTTTTTTCCAGAAGGACTTGCTCACCAGATTTCAGACACAATTGGTATGTTGGTAGGGTTAGATGACATCTTACAGTGTCTGCCCTAGGCAGGCTCAAGCAGCACTGCCAGGGAGGTGAAGTGATTTAATGTCACCTGAAACGATGGAAAACAGCAGAATGGAGGTAGTGTGGAGAAGAAAAATGATCTGGCCCAGCTCATCTTCGCCAATGTGAACAAAGCACATGCAGGAACATACACATGCAGAGTGGAGAACACGAACACATCCAAGAACAGATGATCTGAATGGAGCAAGGGTGGTAGGGGACAGAAGTCCACTAACAATCCTTGGAGTGGAAAGAAAGCACTGAAGAGAGGTCAGAGAGGGAGGACTCAGCTGAGAATGTGTGAAGTGACTTCAGCTCAGAGGTTCAGGAGTGATTCTGAAGTATTCCAGAGTGAGCATTAGGGGGTGGGATGAAGCCAGAGGGGCTGCAGGAATCTGTTTACTATATTTTCTTTGCTTCTCTAGGGCTGACTATTCTCCACTGCCAATCCCCCAGTCCCATCTTGTACTCCATGAAATGGTGGAGCCTGAGGCACTTCCTGCTTGTGTGCCTATGTCACAGGTGGAGGAGGTGCCTTCCTCCTGATCCTCAGGGTTTCAGTCCTTCCTAAGACACAGAAAAGTTTGTGCACTGCACAGCATCCAGTGGCATGAGTCAACAGGCAACATTTCAGTGTGGAGTGCTGAGGAACGGTTAGCAGCCAGATTTGGAAAAGATCATCAGCTGCTGCAGGAAAGGATGGTCACTTCACCATGTCTTTCACGAGTGACACGTGGGACATGACCCTGCAAGTTCATATATATTTCAGCTATCACTTCTGGTTTTGTCTCCTCCAGGAACAGCCAGTCAGCTGGTAAAGCCAGTCACTGCTGTGCAGTTCGAGATTCGTTTCGAGAATCTCATGGTGCAGGTGCAGTGGTACAAATGTGAATGTCTGGAGGGGGAGAATCAAACCAAGACTGTGGTTCTGGGAGAAAACTCTATGAATTTCACCAGCTCAATGATGTGTACAGCCAGGGCAGGAATCTGTGTGTGCAAGGTCTTCGTCACAAGACCAAACTCGACAGACACTGGAAACAGCACACAAGCAGCAGCTCTCAGTAAGTGGCAGTGGGTCTGTTTCCATGGGGGAGATGAGTGGGCAGAGAAGGATGCTACCTCCAGTGCTCCTCTGGTTCTTCCATGCACCTTTTCCCCTGAAAGCATCCCAAGAACTGGAGGAGCCAACCTAGCACAGCACCTTTTGGCAGATGCTACCATGGAGCTGCTGGGCCGTTGGTTCCTTCCTAGGACCTGCCATATCCTCCAGCTGCAGCACATTAGCCAAATGCTGACATGGCTGGAGCTGTGGTGGCAGGAGCAGGACAGCCAGGACTGTGGGGTCAAGGCTCCTGCCCCAAAGCAGAGCAGGGTGCAGGGTGTTCTCTGCCTCTGGACAGTCTCTCACTCATGTTTCTGCCTTTCAGACTGTGGCTCTGCAGGACCTCAGATTGATGTCACAGAGAAGATCTGGACAGGTGTGTCCCCACAGTGCCCTGGCTGCAAGAGTAGGGAGCAGGAGGAGTCCTCAGGGAAAAACAGGGAGGAGCAGTAAGGGAGAAAACAGCCGGATGTTTTCCCATGAGTGGGTGGGACCCCACTGCCAAACTGGGGTGGGATCAGAGGTTATGATGCTGGGAAGGGGCTCTGATGCTCTGACTACTCCCTGGCTGAGTTTGGAGGCCATTCCCAGGATGGGAAATCCAGACAGGATATTGTCAGCACCCTGAAGCTCTAGGTGGGTCATGGTCTGGAAGCCCAAGTCTGGGAAGAAACCAACCCTGCCATGAAGGAGGCAGTGGCAGCACGTGTCCCTGCACAGGGGGATGGGGGCTCACAAGTGCCTCTGTGATGTTGTGTGTGCAGGACTCAACCTCCTCCTGTGCATCCTCCTTGGCTTAGCAGTCGGGACGCTCCTCTACATGCCGGTAATTGGCTTCCTGCTGTGGCAGCGCAGAAGGAACAAAACAGGTTGGCATTTCTTCCTCAACTGCTGGTTTGGACAAAGGCAGGCTTGGGAGATGTCCATCTTTGACATCCTACTGCTCTTGCTTGCTCCGTGTTCCCTTCACAAGTCTGTCCTCCTGAACAAGCTGTCGCAGCGTGACGAAAAGGTTGACCTCCCTCCCTTCCTTCTGGCCAGTTGCTGGTGGGAGTCCAGTTATGGCACAACCTGTTGTGTGACTGAAACAGGTCTTGCATATCCAGAAGTGCCCATCTCAGAGCTCTTCTTCAGCCCCTCCAAGGGCTTTTAAGCCCTTGCCAACCCCTTCAGCCCTTTGGCCATCTTCAGAACCACAGAGCTGCAGTGCCTCATCCTCTCCACAACAAAAGCAGGACCAATGCAGATGTTTGCTTCATTCTTCCATTATTTTCTTAATTTTCAAATAACTATAATTGTCACTATTTTAACTACTCCTTAAACTAGGTTTCCTTTTTCAGGAGAGCTCATGAGCGGGGAAGTGGCAGAGGGGAATCAGGTCAGTATGATAAGCCAGGGAGGGCTTCACACTTCCTCCTCCCTGTCAAAAAAAGCATTAAAGGATTTCACGGTAAAATCAGCTTTGCTTTCTGAAAACATGGTCCTAAACACTTATTAATTCCTATTAAATAAGGGCTTATGAGTGTTTGAGTAGGTGGCACTTTTGAGAAATCTGGGTAATGCTTGGGCAGCACAAAGATTTGTGCCAGTGGAAAAATATTAGCAGGGGAGACAGAAAGAAAAGCAAAGGCTCTACTCATTGCTGTCTCCCTCCAGGCAGCCCCGGTGACAGGGACCGAGGACCTGACCTATGCCAATCTGAATTTTGAAAAGAAGGGAACAGGACCTGCCTCTTCCAACATCATTTACACTGAGATCAAGCCATCACAACAGAAGCAGAGTGGTGGGGATAGCAGTGCTGCCAGCACAGAGGTGGATGTCTCCCCCATGGAAGAGGGCAAATGAGGGAGGGTGAGCATCTTGTTGTCCACATGTTGGGGTTGTCCTCCTCAAAAACTAGGTGTTAGCTCATACAGGAGTGCAATCTTGCGTGACCAAAGGCACCTATTACCCCCGAGTGGCTGCACAACCCTGTTTTATGTTCCCCTGGAAGAAGCCATATCTCATAGTGAGGACAGGGCTCTTGAGCCTGTTTTCCCTTTGCCTTCTGCAGCTCCAAGCACTGCCAAGCCTCAGCCACTCTTCACTATCTCCTGACAGTGACTCTGTCAGGCTCCTCTAGCTTCTTGCTCTGTGTTTCAGGAATGACACTGTACACTGTGTGGCCGGCATGGTGTTTAGAAGAGCTTGGTGCTGGATGTGCTGGATGGCACAGCCAGAGAAGTCCTGGAGCAGTTTTCTGGATTTTCTCTGGAGTAGGCACATGATGTGGGTTGACCTTGCTCTCGTTCATTAACTTGAAACACAAGGGGCAAGGATAGAAAAGCATTGCTTGCTTCAGAGTTGCTGCTGCAGTGATCCACATGGATTTGCTTTCTACTGGGAGTGGCTAGGTGGTTTTGCTGGTTTGGTGGTGAATACCCTTCTCTTGGGTGGACCACTCTCTTTTGTGCCCTCTTTTATTGATAATGTTGTGTTTATTGTGAGTTTTTCAGTAAAACTGTGATTCCCACTTGTGGTATCTGCTAGTATTTCCTCTGCTGTTGGAAGAGGATGGGGGAGGAGGGGCAGTTTGAGTGGAGTTAATTTTCCAACTGGGTTTGAAACCAGCACATAGCTATAATGATTTAGTGTTACAGCCACAACAGATGCTCAGGTTCAGAGATGATCCCAAAAAGGTAGTCCAGATCTTTTAGCTTATTCTCAGAGCATATGATCCAACTTGGGCAGATGTCCAGTGATTATTTGAAGTGGTGTTTGCTTGACACAAGTGTATAAAATCCAGGAGTGCAACCAAAGAAGGGCAAGAAGCTGCTGAGGGAAGACCATGGCCAATGGCCAGCCCAGAATGGGATCATAGTACAGAAGCAGTGATGAACACCTTGAGACATTGTGGAGATGGACTTTGAGAATCCTGGGAACAAGTACAATGAAAAAAAGTCAGAGTAAAGTGAGGGAATGTCAGTAAGGATTGACAGAGCACCCCCTGGATTTCTAAGTTCAATTAGCTAAACAAATGAGAATGTACAGGGGGGACAACCTTGAAAATTAATCATTAAAATTGAGTTAGAATGATTCACACAGGGGTTGTAGACAGAAAGAATAAGGAGGACTCTCCCACTGAGTTATAAATTTGACTGGACCCTCCTGCTTTTCAAACCTCTTCTGGCACCATGGTGCAGCTCAGTCCTGTCTTAGTCTCAGACTTGGACAATGCTTTATGCCTAATGAATTATCCATACAAAGTTTATTATAATTTGGAGGAACTACATGGATTAGTAATGTGTCACAGTATATATTCAGCAAGCTATCAGTGACTTACTGAGGATCTGTCATAGATGAGGGATCTCTCCACCTTGGATAAGGAAGGGTTCTCTTCATCTCAGGTGAGGTATTTCTAATTTTGAGAGGGCTCCCAGCTCAAGAGGGGAGTCACTGGCGTGCAGTCCAGCTGCAGTTTAGGGACAGCTCTAATTGGGCTTTTCGTGGTAATGACATTGATAGAGTGAAGTAGTTGCCTGCCAGTCAGTAGGACAGATAGATTTTGGTTTAGTACTGATATCCTGTATGCTGAGAAGTGTATCTGTCATGGGCCAGGTTCTTACAACCACCCCATCAGCTCCTCTGCCAGGCATGATCATCAGCATGTGCATGACCAACTTCCATTCAATGCCCCATTGACATTCCTGTCAGCAGTCACATAAATACCTGCACAAGCTTGACAGTGCTGGGGTGACTGTTGGACTCAAACATCTTTTTCCTGACCTAAAAGGATCCCATGATTCTCTGCAGCCAGGCTGGGTGACCCTTGGGCTGGGCCAGCACAGCCCTTCTCATGTGTCTATAGCATGAAATGACTTATGTTGTTATTTTAAGGAGAAAAGGGTTTTTAAAAAACTTCAGCTAAGAGGGACAGACTGCTCCTGAATTCAAGAGCTAAGCCAGACACCTGAGACTTATACTAACAGCCTTGGTAGCCAGTTATTATTTGCTGAGGGAAGGGGGGAAGTTTCAGATGAGGCAAATACAGCTGCAGAGTTCTTCAGAATCCCACTGGTGAAAATAGAAGGCCATGAGGAAAACCATGAAGGACACGAGCAAAATAACACACTCACTAAATTACAAAGAGACGAAATTGAAAAGCTGAGGTACAAATTGAATTAAGACTAACAAGAGCTGCCAAAGGCTCTGCATTTGCTTAACTGCCTTAAAAAGAAGTGGAGGGAAAAACATGGCTCATTGGTTCGCCAGGGAAGAGTTACTGATCAATGAAATGGAGGAAGCTGGGACATTCATAGTGCTGCATTTGCATCCTCCTTTATGCCCAAGGTTAGTGGGGAATCGGATCTGGGATGGTGTTTTTAACAGGGAACCAGGCAAGAAGCCATGAAATAGCCTTGGAGCAGTAACATGAGTGAGCAAGAGGTGGTGAAAGGCAGCCAGGACTGCTGGAGGAACTAGCTGAGGCAACCCTCTCTAGTGCAGGCAGGAAGGGTGGGGGCAATCTTCGCCCATTGGCTATTTTTAAAAAGCTGAAGCAGCTACTATGGCCAGAGCTGAGCCTCCAAATTTCATTTCTCAGAAAGATGCTATCAGAAGCAGTTAAGCAAGTGTGTGAAGGTAAAGCAATAATAAACACAATGCCCTCCTTGCCCCAAACACCTCCATCTGGAGAGGGCCCCTTGTCCCTGTGTGCCCCCAAGGCAGGTGGGTGAAACATCCATGATGGGTTTTCCCACCAGGAGCACGGAGCGTGTCCTTCCTGCCTCTCAAGGTCTGCTGGCCATACAAGGGAAGGCTGACTCATGCAGAGAAACAGAAGTGCTGCTCCTCCCTGTTTGGGCAAGAGGAAAGCAGACTTCAGGGTAAGGGCTGCCTCTATCAGGGACCTCAGAGAGATCTGATCTTCTGCTACCAGTGAGGCTGAGAAACGGCAAAACCACCAAGGGCCATAAGTGTGCAGAGGCTTTTGCCCATTTCCTTACATCACTAGCTAGGAGCAACAAGTTGGTTGGACAGGTGGTTTATCACACACAACTGCTGTCTCCTTGGGAGCTGTTCTGGCTGATGACAGAGGCAGGGACTGGGGAGGAGTGAGACAGGGGTCTGGAAAAGCCATGCTCTGGAATGAAGGGGCTTCAATCCCACCAGTGACAGCCTGGGGCAGTGCAAACGTGATTCCCAGAGCAGCATCTGAGCTGTCAAAAAGAAGTTTTAAGTTTTCCTTAACATCTGTTGTTTCCAGTGTGTGTCACATATTCAAGTTTTCAGAGGAAGAATTTATGGACAACTCCAAGATGCAACGTAACATTTGGACAGTTTAAAAAATGCAACCTACCATTTGAACAGTTTGAGAAATCACTGAGAGGCCAAGAAGGAGAATCACACTTAGAATACCACTAATACCAGCCTTAAAACAAAGGCTTTACTGTTGGTCACTTTTATTTCAAGAACAGAACAGCCTTTCATCCCAGCCCCCTCCATGAGTTTAGTAACAGGTAGCACACAAACAAGCAATCACATCCTGTAGAGCAAGAGCTCCAAACAAAGCAGTCCCCACTGAGACACTGGATGTGGGCTTTCCTCCTCCTCCTCCCTGGGTGACAAGCAAGCCCGGCACAAAATGTGAACAGCACCCTCATCCCACTCCTGCAGGATGCTTCACTAGCAGTAACTGCACAAATAAATACTATCTCATGGAGAAGGAGCAGAGGGCCACCACAGGTCATCTAGAAATTAAGTTATTGCTATGTTCTTCTGTATTTGACACTGCAGGTAACTCACTTGGGTAATCACCAAGAGAGATGACAGTCTCAGATTGTCCTTGTGTTATCAGTTTTGTTGGACTGAAAGCTGTGGGAAGACAAGACAGATCTTGTTTTATCAGCTCCCTGCCTTAAGGGCAGGAGTTCTTGGTGGGACTGAATCTTCATCATTTTGCTGGAAACAGCTAGGGGTAGGGGCTCCCAAAACACTTGGAAATTCATCATGTCTGCCAGCCTTTCCTAAGATCATGCACACTGCTAAGAGTACGTACTGCTAAGTGTACTCCCTGCTCCTGACTTGCCACAGGAGCTGCTGAGCCACCTCCACATCATAAGGGGCTGCAGGTTCAAATTTCAAAGGGAGCAGGAGCCCAGTCACCCCAGGGGCTGAGCCAGAGCTGCTGATTCACCAGGGAAAATCAGGACTAATTAGAGCTGTAGGACATGGGAAATGCCACAGGCACACAAGGACAAGCTGACATGTGACTGTACTTCCCTCTGCTGGTGGGACATGCTGTGACAGCCAGCGTCCAGGGGCAAGTCAGGTCAGCCAAAACAAGGTGTAACATGAAGTCCAATACATGACTTATCACCAGAGGACCAGGCAGCCCAAAGCTGGTGACAAGCAGTGAGCTCACAGCAGTGTCAGTGCCCGCAGTGTCCCTCCCCACGTGGAGTATTGGCTGGAGAGCATGAGTTTGAGAGGATGAAGACTGCAGGAAGAACCTCAGAGTGATGGAAAAGCAGCAGAGTCCTTGGCAGGACATGTCTTTGTTAGGCATCGTGCAGCTGGTTCTCTTGAAGGAGAATCTTCTCCCCAGGCTTGAAGGCAGGCATCCCCAGGTAAGGGCAGCTGGCACAGCGGAATGCATCCCCCAGGTAGCACTGGCAAGGGAAAGAAAGCACTGTCTGTAATCAGGTGCCACTTTCAGGTCTCTTCCCCTGTGACATGGTTTCTCCAGCTCAAGAGGTGTCACGCTGCTCAGCATCTATAAGCACATCTATAAGCACAGAAACTGCTTCCCTTCTACACAGTTCTCAGCACATCTGGTCAGTGTGGATGCCAGAGCTGTGCAGGCATTTGGCTCACACAGAAATGAGTCTCCACCCCACCTGGTGTATCCAGGCTGCGGCAGCCCCCCGAGCTCCCAAAGGCAATCCTCCCTGAACAGATCCCTGGTTAGCCTGTGAGGAGGGGGAAGGCACACTGCTCACTCTGATTGCCTCAGGGAGTCAGAACAGACAGAATGTACTGGTACAGAGCACGTGGGCACAGGGCAAAGGCTGAAGCTCTACAGAAGCTGCACAAGCAGTGTGTGGAAGCAGTGATCCAGCTCAGGCAGCAGTGACTAGGGAACACAATTCTTACACAGGGATCATATACTGCAAACCATAGTATAAAGACGAAAATTACTAATTACATTTCCACAGGCAGATTTGGGCTGTGAGCTCTTCTTCTCCTGTTCCAGTTCTTCAGCCAGGCCACATGTGCTATAGAAAAACAAAGAAGTCACCTGCATCTTTCTGCTTAAAGTTAATGAGTCATCAACACTTGTGCCAGCCCTATTCACATGCAACAGCCCTCAATCCGTCATACAACACAGCTGACTCTGGGACTCACTTTGTTCTTCAACACCACGGTTTGTAGAGCAAGTGTTGAAACACTCCTCAAGTTTAAACTGAGTGGGAAATCACACTATAGCACTTGCTACATGTGAGAAACCAGAGTTCTAGGCAAGCTGCACAAGATATGCAGCCACCTCCAAGATGGCGGTTGATAATGTACACCATTGTGATAATTTGTAGCAGTCACAGGTCAATTTTCATTGTATTGGACTTACATTCCAATAATTAAAATAAGGAAGGACATGAACCAAGAGAATTAGGCTCTGAAGAACAGCAAATTGCCTGCAATCTTTTTTAAATGCCTCAAATTCTTAAGAGTTTAATGCTGCAGTTGAAAGGTAAAACAATATTTGAATGCCAACACTGACCAGTTCTTGCAGGCTTTCTTTTTGCCCATTTCTTTGCAGGATGGAGCTCTGAGGGATGATGGATCTGGCTTTTTCAAATCCTCTGAATCCAACAGCTCATCAGAGTCCAAAAGATCCTGAAAACACACCATGGGAGACAAAATGCAGGAAACTGACTTTTCAGTAGGGAATGACACTGCTGAGTTATGTTCAAAGAAATGGTGCTATCTGTACACTGGCATTAAAGTGCTGCAGCTGTGCCCTCTTATCCCTGTCTCCTGTCACCACACCACTGAGCTCTCCAGACCCTATGAAGGAGATGAGTTATTTTGCCTTAGGGAGGTTTTTCTACCTCTGAAGTTGTAAAGCTTCCTAAGAGGCATGACTGAAAGTATTTAGAATAGGAAAGAATGGGGAGAGAGAAGGAAGCCTCACAAAGAAAACCACTTACCATCTCTTCATCATTCATATCACTGGCAGACAGTGTCCACAGCTTGGCAGCAGCTGGGTCCATAGAGGGTTTTCCTGGAGCCAAAACAAAGGAAGAAGTAGCAGTTATTCCAGCCTTTGCCCCATCTACTCCTGACAAGTAGAGTTCAAGCAACTTTGGAAAGCCCTACTTCATAGGTTTTTACTGTAGCACTCCCTCCTTGGGAACTGTCTCCCTGTTCCAAGTGATGCCTGTCACTGAGTGCCATGAAATCCAGATATTCAACATGCACCACTCCTTACCTGAAGGACCAGGTGTCTTGGCAAAGGAAAGTTTGAGCTGACTTGAGGATCCCACTTCAAAATTGGGCTTCCTGCCTTCTATCTGAATAGTGAGAAGGTCATTGCCTTGATAACCCAGATGTTCTCCAACAGACTGGGCCTCCTCTGGGGTCAGTGCTTCCTTTTGCAGCTGCAAAGTAAGATTTTAGGTTAACCTCATGCAGAACCCCTTCTTTTAACACCAAGCCCAGCATTCCATTGAAGAGATAATCAGTATTTTCAATCCTAAAGAAAAACACTATGCTGACAGTAACTGAAGTTTGTGCCAGGCAGTGGCCATGCACATTTACAGCAAACCAGGGTAGCTAAAAACCTCATCACCCAGCAAATCCTGATGCAACTGCCCGAGGGCATTTCTGGAAATGGTAAACACATCCCTACCTCCTTCACTTCCACCAGCCCAGAGAGAGTCAGAGTTGTGAGAAGCTTGGCTGCTGTCTTGATTTTGCCATTGTTTTCTGCAAGACACAAAAGCAGAGTGTAGGAGGAGGCAAGAACAAGAATACAGCTCACTGAGAAACCTGGAAGAGCAAGAACGATCGAGGGAAGTACTTGAGCCAAACCTCTGCGCTGAAATTGGGCCCTTTCAAGATGACAGCAGGAACAAACCAGAAAAAGCATCAGCAGCTTGTTCATAGAAAATAACAGTGTGGGGTCACAAAGCCATTCTAGCTCCAAACAGGTTCTACATATGCCAAAACTTTTCTCAACCCAATCAATGCCCATCAAAAAAAGATTTTAAAAAAATCCCCAAACCCCAAACTCCCTCACAAACATTTTTACCTATTAAAGTGAACTACTCATGAAGTTTTCAAAACATGGACTGCTAAATGAAC
Organism: Picathartes gymnocephalus; assembly: GCA_013390045.1. Lineage (NCBI taxonomy): Eukaryota > Metazoa > Chordata > Aves > Passeriformes > Picathartidae > Picathartes > Picathartes gymnocephalus. The sequence goes on along the minus strand of WEKY01022431.1, from coordinate 366,695 downwards.
ACTCTACGTTAAGAAATCATCTTGTGTTCACCTTCTCATGGCTCCTCCAGCTGTCCCATAGCAGGTGCTCTGGCTTTTCTCTTAAAACTCAGTCCAAAGACTTTTAACTTTTTCTGGATAACTATTTCTCAACCGGCTTCTGGGCCAATCTCTTCAGCATCTGTCACCTGTTTTTAAAACCACTTCAGAAGCTCCTCAGAAACAGAACATCTGCAACTACCTAACACTGCACCCTGAGGAGAAAACAGTGATCACTGAAGCTTTACAATGTAGTTTAAGAAAAGTCTATCCAGCATTTTTGATAGAAGCAGAGTGACTACAAACATCTCTGATGGATACCAGCTTAAGCATAGGATAAAAAACTTGTGATCTTGGTTAGTGTGTCAGGAGAATGAAAATCTCTGAATGTCAATTGTTCTATTTCAGCCTAATCCTCGTGAGAAATGCTATGTTGCCATGGAAGCAAGACTCTCTCACCTGATTCTCTAACCACTGGTTCTTTCAGGAGGACACGGCCCCCTGGCTTAAGTATCCGAGCTAGTTCTGCCAGGAGTTCCACACTGTGCTGTGCTGTACTGCCTGGTACCATGCCAGAAAGGATTACGTCAAAACTGGACTCCCTGTGAGCCGCTGGAAGAAAGAGGAAGATGGTACAATTTTACACATGTAACACACAGCTGAACACACCAGTTCCACCTCCCTCATCCCTCATGCTTGAGTACAACAGCAGTAGCTGATTAAAGACACCAATCATGGAAGTACAGCCGGGGTGCATCACTCCCCTGCTGTACTGCCCAGGGTAAGAGTCAGCAGTAGGTGCTGTCAATGTTCTCGGTTCTGATTCCCAAAGCAGGAAGATGTTGGTTCCCAGAGCAGCGGAATCCTCTCCCTTTTAAGGAAATAGTGAAAAATTAAGCTCATTCTTACACTGAGGCAGCTGGTTAACGTTTTCCACAGAGACACGATTATCAGCTCCCACCAGTGCCTGGACTTTATCCACCAAATCCTTCAAGGCTTCAACCGACGAGGAGCTGTCCCAGACGATGGCCACGCGCTGGCCTGGAGCAACTCCGTACTCCCCCATTTCAGCAGCAGCAGCAAACCTGGCAGGGGCTGGGAGAGGGAGAGGCAGGGTAAGTGCCGAGCACAGCACGAACCTCTGTGCACTGTGACTTAATCGGTTCAGTTGTTTTATAAATAATTTTCTGGAGGTGGGCACCACAAAGTTCACACAAACTGAGTGTTAGCAGGATGTGAAGAAAGAGCTACACTTCAGGGCATAATTCAGTTTCTCTCCAGTTCAGGCACCAGTTTTGCTGGGAGACTGCAAGCCATGCTTCTAAGAAACCAAGAAAGAACTCACCTGCTTTCCTTAAAAATCTGAATAAGACAAACATAGGATTTCTGGATTTCCTGAGCAGTGACAGCTGTCTGATGTTAAACACTGCCTTGTCTCTCCTACTCCAAACACTACCTAGAAGAGTTTGCTTACACAGTACATGAGAAGATAAAAGTAACTTTCAGCATTCCCAGTGTTCCAGATTGAGGCTCTTCCCACCGTTATGATTGGTGGCACTGGGTGAGCAAATTATAGGAAGGTAGGAACAAAACAGAACATGAAGTGACAGTTTTGAGAAAGCTGTCTCCACTGATATTTTATATGAGACTGTATTCCTGGTATGGCAATAGTATTCCGTCATCACCTGTTCTCATAGCAGTACCACCTACTGAACTCGCCGACCTCCCCTCTTTCCTCTATCAAACACAAATCTATTTTCTTCCTAATTTGACACGACCATAGAGAACAGAGAGCACTGGTGACCAGAATAGTTGCCCAGTGTATCTTCAATTAGCTGGAAACCACACACCTACTTCTGGAGAGACCGTTATGAACAAAGCCTTTACCGGGAATCACTGTATCACACATCCTCGGTAATGCCTTACTGCCACCACGTTGTCACTAAAGCACAGTTCATGGATATGCTCTACCAAATTTAACTGCAGTCAGGTGGGGAGTGGATTTTGACCTACAGTTCCTCTGGCTCTGTGTGCTGTGGACTCCCTGTCTCCGCTGGAAACTACAAACAAATTCAGAATGGAACAATCTGTACCTTTTCTGAGCTACTCTGGTAGAAATTCACACTAAAACAATCAAAATGCCAACCAGGTAGGGAATGCACACCTTGGATGTACACTGCAGGTTGTAACATCTCACAGCTGGTTTTGCATGTGTGACACACACTAAGCAGCTACAGCAGACAGTAACACTCGTAAACACACATATTAATCCCATTAAAGAGTCACCTTTCTCAAGAAAGCTGAAAATCTCAAAAGATACCTAAGTTGCTAGGCTAAGGTGGGAAAGACAAACCCGAAGTCACACCCTCCTCTCTGAACAGCAGGTTGTGACCTTTCAACATCAGTCAAAGCCTAAATTGCATCAATACCAACACCACCTCCCTGAGCTGCGAGGAGGAGGCCGAGGATCCCCGGTGGGTGTTGTGAGGAGGGGCCCTTATCTCCCTGTCTCACACGTTTAACAGTCCCTGAGGAACAGGGCAAGGAAAGGGGCTAAACAATAGTGCAGGTCCCGCTTCAGTAGATTAGAAAACTGCTGTGTTGGAATGGGATGATCGTGACGCTGCTTTCCAACCCAATCCATTCCAGGGTTCTGTAGCACGTCAGGGCTGTAAACTGCAGCCTCCTGACGCAGCACAGCCAACTCCCAGCGGCCCGGGAGTGCTCCGGCTCCCAGCGGCCCGGGAACGCTCCGGCTCCCGGCGGCCCGGACGCGGCGTGAGGCTGCCCTACGGCAGGTGCCCGTTTTAAGCACATGGAGAACAGGCGCAATAAACCTCTCGGTCACCGAGCAGGGGCGGTCTAGAGGGAGTAAGGACAGGATACGGGAGGGAATTTCGTGAAGGAATTACTTAAATACACACACACGGAGCCCCCCCAGGGCTTCAAACGAGGTCTCAGAAAAGACTTTTAAGGGGAAGAGAAGACGAAGCGCCAACCCCGTCCCCGTCCCGCGCCGCTCCCCACTCACCTCCCGCGGCTCGGCCCGCTCGGCTCCGCTCGCCCGTCCCGGTCTGACGCCGTCACCGCGACGTCATCGCGCTCTGCCCGCTTCCAAGATGGCGGCGGGGGGCGGGCTGCGGCGCGCGGGCTGGCGGCTGTGGCGGGGCCG
>WEKY01022431.1:344138-363462 GCA_013390045.1 Picathartes gymnocephalus | reverse complement strand
CGGGGAGGGAAGGGAAGGGAAGGGGGCGGTGTGTGCCCGTGCGCGCTCCCGTGCGCGCTCCCGTGCGCGCCCCTGTGCGCGCCCCTTCCCCGTGCGCGCGCCCCGGCGGTCGGNGGGGCAAGGTGAGGTGAAGGGCACGAGGGGTGTGAGGGAAGCGTGGCGGGCGCCGAGCGGGTGGGCTTGAAGGAGGGGTTGCTCGGTGGTGTTTTTCTTTAAAGGCGTGGGCTGTGAAACCCAGTCTATTTAAAAAAACAAACCAAAAAACCAGCAGCTAAATTAAAAATTTCCCCAGAGTGTCCTTGAGTAATTACTCAGTGATTAGCGTGTGGTGTCTTGTCAGGGCTCTTTGGTTCCCAAGTCGGAGTTGCCTCTTATCCCTTGCTCAGAGGTCAGCACTTTCCTTCCAACTCCTTAATCAGGGCCAAAATGGGGACAGGGCATGTTTAGGTGCCTGGTTTCCAGTCCAAGATTGGGAAACTATTTGCAATATGTGCCATTTGCACTGTTCTTTCCCACACAAAACATTTTTGCTTTATTCACACAGACTTGAGCTCAGCTGGGAGCGGCACTTATCGGAAGCGTAAAAAAAGACTCTACTAATTTGTGTTCTTTTCAGCTGTGTTCGCAACTGTTCACCTTAATTTTCTGTGCTCCCTGGTGTTGGAAGGAGACGCTGACCCTTGGTTTCCCTTGCAGTGGTCAGGTGCCAGCACTACCCACCACTCCGTGCTCTCCAGGCCTCGGCCGTGCTGAGGAGAGCCTCCGATGAGCACAAGAAGGAGCCATTGGCATCTTCCTCTCAGCAGCACTTTGATTCACCTCCAGCTGGTTACCAGCCTGAACAGGAACCTCAGGGCCCTCGCCCCAGGTAACTCAGCAGCTCCTTCTAGCACTGTCCTGCCAACAGAGGGACCAGAGCGCTTTTGCTTTCCTGAACCTCACATCTGAAACGTGGAGACAACAAAATCCAGAGTTAAGGAGCCCCAGACTGCAGCAGCTGGTTTGCTGTGACAGTGCAAATTCCACCATGGAAACAGTATGGGACTTGCTTTCAAGTGGGAAGCTTTCTTGTCTGCAAAGCACAAGTCTTTGCTGCTGGATTTTTGTGTAAATCTAATAAAGCAGGGACAATATGTTGTCTGTGTGCCTGTAGTGTAAAACTCGTGTTGGAAAAGGTTATAGTTTAGTATTCTGTAAAGGAGGGGGACTGTGGGGCTGATTGGTCTCCATGTAGGCACCTGCATTGAGCCCTCCTTCCCTTATTTTTCTCTTCTCTCACAGCAAAGGTTCGTTAAGAATCGTTTTTCTGGACAGGGAATGATTTTACTGGAGGAGGCCAGATTTATACTAAGCAGGTCTCAAAATGTGCCTGGTGTCAGCGAGTGAGTGGCAGAGCCCAGGGTTCTGCTGTTTGGTGGTGACATTCCCCTCACTGTAACAATACCTTCTCATAGTTACACTGGCCAGGGCGGCCAGGAGTCTGAGGACTATGAGAGCGAGGAGCAGCTGCAGCATCGAATCCTCACAGCGGCGCTGGAGTTTGTGCCTGAACATGGCTGGACTGCAGAGGCCATTGCAGAGGGAGCCAAGGTATGTGGGGAGAGAAGCAACAAACCAGTTGAAAACTGGATGGAGCTGAAGTGCAGAGACAGCCAGGCCTGCATGCTTCCCCCACATACTCTTGGGCGATGCACCCTAGTCAGCAAATGCTACTGGACAGGAATGAAACCCAGCTGCTGCAGGATAACCCCTTCAGACTTAGAGTAAGGCACAGTGTAGAGTAGTGGATCCTAAAGAGAGGAAAACATGTATAGGAGGTGCTTTTTAATGCAGCGTTGCTTTGTTTAAATTAATGTAATGTCTTTCACAAAATAAATACAACTTTTTTCTAGCTGGATCCTGCTTAGGAGTGTCTGACCTGGTCTGTGCTTCTCCTTTCTTCCCTACAGACCCTGGGCCTCTCTGTTGCTGCAGCAGGGATGTTTCACAGTGATGGCAGTGAACTGATCCTGCACTTCGTGTCTGAGTGCAACGCCAAATTGTCTGAACTGCTGGAGAAGGAGCAGAAACTAGTGCAGCTGGGTGAAGCAGAGTGAGTACTGGGTGTGAACAGATGTCTTCTTTTGCAGATTTTTGGGAACTGGGTAGACAGAGAGGCCACCTGTGACATAGATACTTTAAATTAAAAGTATAATTTACCCAAATAAAACCATGTTCCCAGTTGCAGACTAGGACCAAAGGCATGAAGCATATATAATACTTTGCTTATTTATTGCTGAACCAGGTAGAGATTGATCTTTCAAGACCAGAATTGAGTTTAACTTGGATGTTCTTCCTAATTTTTTTTCCTTACCCAGGAAGAAGCCTATAGATAAATTCCTGAGAGATGCTGTGGAAGCCAGACTGAGGATGCTGATTCCATATATTGAGAAATGGCCCCAGGTAAACAAGTAGTATCAACATTGTCTCTTTTGCATGTGTGTATTTTAAGCACCCTGTGACTTTCAACATAGTCTCTCCACCAGATTAGTTCAGGGTTGTAAATGAACCCTGGCTGGTTTCAAATGATTAGTAGCTTTCAAGAGGAGAGCAGCGTTGGAAGGAGGCAGTTAAAGGTGACCTCAGAGCAACTATTTCTCGCAGTTCTGGAAAGGCAAAGCTCTCTGTTGTTCACTCCACCCATCTGACATCCCCAGGGGATAACCTGTGTCTCTGTGCAGTGTCACTGCAAGTCAGGCTCTGTGCAGCATCGTTGTGGCTGCACTGGGATCACCTCACACTTGGAAATGCAGAACTGCCTTGCTGCAGGAAACTGTCCTTCAAGTGTGTGACTTGGCAGTGTGAGGGTAGAGCTGTGAGCTGAGAGGGCTCCATGCTTCAAAACCCAGATTTAACTCTCAAACCATTCTCTCCAGGGTGAGAAGGGAATTGAAGTGTGGCCACAGTGACAAGCAAAGGGTTCCTAATCTTGGGCTGCAAAGATTGCTGCAAGGTCACCCTCTATCCAGAACCACTGCTGGCCTCTGGGCAACTGAATCCAGCACCCTGTGCACAGAGAGAGAGTACAGGCTTCATGTTCTTCTTCCAGATTAGCATAATTTGCCTTGTGAAGGATGTGGGTGGTTTGTGTCTCTCCTGGCACTGTGTGGTTACGTTCAAAGGCTGCAGGATCCCAGTAGGGCCATTATGGCTGGCACTGTTCTGCCCTCATTGCTGCTGTGAGTTCAAAGTCAAATTCAGAGAAATGAGAGATGTGACTCCCTGCCCACAGGGGCACAGCACAGTGTGAGTCAGCTCAGCCTCTGATGTTTCCATGCCAGAGAGGCAGCTCAGGAGAGACAACACGGGGATGTTTGAACTGAGCAGGGATCTTTCGGCTCCAGCATGGGCCAAGGCCTGAACTTGCCAGCCACACTGCGTGTTCCCTGCACACCCTGCTGCTTGTAAAGACTGCAAAGAGCTGGGAGGACTTGTCACTGGGAGCTGGAGGCAAGTCAGCAGCAACAGGGAAAAGATAACAGGGCAGAGCTGTTGGTCTGCTTTAGTATTACATCCTTCTCTCTTTGGCTCCCATTTCTGTGTGTGTTTCCTTTGCAGGCCCTGAGTGTCCTTTTGCTCCCACGTAACATCCCTTCCAGCCTCAGCCTCCTCACCAGCATGATCGATGATATCTGGCACTATGCTGGGGACCAGTCCACAGATGTGAGTCCTTGTGCGTTGGGGACAAGCTGCTTCTACCCCTCAGCACTTTGGCAAAACCATGGGTTCAAGTAGGAGTGGGGCCGAGTCCCGCTGCAAACGGCCCATTTGTTGAGTGAAGAAGGCATTTCAGAGGCACCCAAGGGTCCTTATAAACTACAGTCTCATTTCTAAAGAGACTTAAGAGCCACTGACACTAAATGCAAATTACTGCCAATGGGATTAGTGCAAATTCAAAGGACCTAGTTTCCTAGGCTCTTAAGTGCTCTTCTTTTTTCTTTTTGAAGACACAGACAAAAAGTTGTTGAGATTTTGAGACTAAGGAGTTGATCCAGTTTTCAGTGAGTGAGCAGTAGATCTGTCAAACAGCTCTCTTCCACCAGCAGTAGCATTTACAGGCTTGACTTGAAAACCTTTAAAGAACCTACCTAAAAATACCAGTAGCTTATTAAACCTTTCATCTTTCTGGCAGGAAATAAAAGAAAATTATAACCTTAATTATAGCAATTAATAAATTACTTTAATTCTTATAGATGTAGGGAGAGATGGAAAAAGCTAAATGAACCATTTTAACAAACTACTTTAATAAGCTTCTTTTATCTGTGTATAAAAGAGAAGCTACTGCAGTGAAAAATAAATAAGACAGCAGAAAAATTAAAGGAATAAACCAGAAGACAACTGAAAGAACACAGTTGCTTCAAGAACTGAAAGTCCCTTGCACATTATGCAAGTCAAATCAACGTGTTGGAGCCAGTGTCTGCACTGAGCTGTTCCTAAAGTCTCACTGATGCAGGGATTAGGAGACGTTCTAAAGTCAGTGTTCTGTTTGCACCTTCTCATTGGTCACATGAGTTTTCTGGGGAAGTCGTGGTGCTGAGCCTGCTCCCTCTTTCCCAGTAAAGGGGTTTAAAGTCGCTCACAGCAGATCCCTCTTCCTAACACCAGGAGCCAGGCAGAGTGTTCTCATGCCTCAGCGACCCCTCCAGGTGGGTTTTTAGGAGCAGGAAGAGAACAGAGAGAGTTTTGTCTCGGGCCCTGAGAGATCCAGCTGCAAATGGCAACTTCCCCTATATGGGAAGGAACGTGCTGTGGGTGTGTGATTTTCCCTTGCTATTCTCTGCACTCTTGATGTGCATTCAGATCACAGCTCTCTCTGTCTCCTCCTGTGCCCCTGCAGTTTAACTGGTACACCCGCCGGGCTGTGCTCACTGGCATCTACAACACCACTGAGCTGGTGATGATGCAGGACTCGTCCCCTGGCTTCGAGGATACTTGGCGCTTCCTGGAAAACAGAGTGGCTGATGCCATGACCATGAGCAACACAGCCAGTCAGGTAACCTTAGGGACAGCTGTGCTCGCAGCAAATCCCTGCTCCCCAAGGATACCTGTGGGCACACCTGGCTTTTCCATCATGCAGATCCCACGTCTGCTGAGAGACCCCCTTGCTGCTGTCAGTTCAGAATCAATGAATGATTGTGTGTTTTTTAGTAAACTGATATGTAGGTGCCCTCTTTGTCACACTGTCCCAATGGTTAGGAGGCATCCCAGGAAACCCTTCCATGTGTCCTATCTGTGGCTGTCACTTGTCTGCAGTGCTCTCAGCACCTTTCTGTAGCAAATACATGTTTGTTGTGCATTCCATCTGTGTGTTTGGGGGCCACAAGTGCAACTGCAGGAAGCAAAAGGTCATGTTCTTCCTGTGTCTCCCAGGTACAATCCACTGGAGAAGCTGTTGTCCAGGGCCTGATGGGAGCTGCAGTTACTGTAAGTAATGCTGAAACCAGCAGGGCTGTGAGAACAAAATTGTTTCTGAATGTCAGCATGTGTTTCCCTCCCTAATCTAGAGGACAACATGGAAAAACAATCATCTTTCATAACTTAGATTTATTTAAGGGTGATTTCCTGGGTAGTTTGAGGTTAGTTCACTGTTTTGTGGTGAAAGAACTTGTAATAGACCATAAGGAAATTAAGTCTGAAGCTGCAGGGCAAGCTTTAGGGATGACAGACAGGTGATCAGAATAAATACAACTGTTCTCCATTGCTTGTCACAAGGTCTCTCCCTCTGCCAGGCACTGTGCTGGAAATCTTGACAGTGGCCCCATGGATACTGGGGAGGTGGCACCTGTCCCTGAGCCACAGCAGGGTGACTTCCTCAAGCTGTTTCACTTGACCTCAGTGTCCTTCCAAGAATTCATTCACTTCTTGGTAGTGTCCTGGACTGCTTTCTGTCCGTGCAAAGGGAACTGCACTTCCCATGGGATACAAAATAACCCATGGTGTATCCACGAGTGATTTTTGAAGGGCTTCAGGGCCTCGCTGTGATTCTATTTTTGGACAAGCCCCCCATTGCATTTAGCAACAAAGTGTTTTCCTTGTTATCAGAAATACATTTACCTTGTATCAGGACAAGACAAAAAGGCTGGAACATAAATTAGACATTATTTTTACTGATGAAGCACTTCTCAAGAATTTCTCCCACCTCCTTCCCCCTGCAGTTGTGGTGAAATCTAGTGCCTCTCAGCCTCTCTCCTCTCTCATACCTGCATATGCCAAAAGGATCCTCCACTAGAGAAATCCCGGGCTCTGTTTTACATCCACACGATGCTCTCAGATCCAGGATATCTCCCACTGCCGATGTTTGGTGTGTCCCTGCAGCAGATCCACTGCCCAGATAAATGGGAGGACTTGGATGGATTCTGAAGGGGGGTGGGTTGTAGTCAGATGTCTTTAGGGCAGAATTATCCCAATACATAACTGTTAGGGGCACACATTCTGAACCTCCCACGTCCAGGGGTCCCGAGGGTAGCACTGCCCAGGTGTACTGACTGCACTCCTTTACAGGAGTGCTGAGTTCTGCAGGTCTCTGCAAATGGATGAGCGAGTGTCATGCTCCAAAAGCGTAAATTCACTGCCGAGGTCTTTGTGGCCGCACAAATAAACCCAAGCTGAAACCTGCTGACCGGGAGAGCCGGTCAGAGGAGTGGCCGGAGGTGATTCCAGTTTGATTCTTGCCCGTCCCCAGACCACAGTGATGCTTCTCGCATCTCTGCTCACAGCACACGGGCCTCCCCTCGGCACCTGCTCCGGCGGCCGCCCCGGGGCACGGGCACTAAACCCCGTTCTCCCTGTGCCCACAGATCAAGAACCTGGCGGGGCTGAACCAGCGCCGGTGAGGCGGCAGCAGCGGCGAGCACCGGAGAGGCCGCGCCCGGCCCTTCCCCGGCACCAATAAAGTCGTACTCAGCCTGGCACGGACTCTTTTTGCGGGCGCACCGCGGCCGGGGGGAGCGGGGCGGGGACGGACCGGGCGGGCGCTCCGGGCAGCGGGAGCGGGGTCGGCGCTGGGAGCGGGATCGGGGCGGGGCAGCCATGCCGTACGCCAACCAGCCCACCGTGCGCATCACCGAGCTGACGGACGAGAACGTCAAGTTCATCATCGAGAACACGGACCTGGCGTGAGCACCGCCGCGGGGCCGGGCCGGGCGGGCTCGGGGGTGAAGCGCCGCGGGAGGCGCCGGGGGTGGCCCCATGGGCTCGGCCTCACCACGGGCGCCGCGGGTGCGCCCGGGCAGGGTCTCTGAAGCAAAGCCCCGCAGCATCCTCGGTCGGGATCTGTGCGGGCCCGCAGCCCCACTCTCCTTCATGCCTAAACACGGATGTTTCCTTTCCTCAGGGTGGCAAATTCCATTCGAAGAGTGTTCATCGCAGAAGTCCCCATCATAGGTGAGGCCTTTCGCTTGCCTGTGGTCGCAGTCCCCTGGGTTGCTCTCTGTGTTCTCCCACACCGCCCCGCTGCTTTTGGCTCTCCTTACCCATGTTCAGGCAGTGCTGTGCCCTGCAGATGCTGCCTCAGTGTCTCTGCAGTTTCTGTAATGTTTTCTGTGCCCTCACAAGCTGGCTGTTCCCCACATGAGTATTTCTCAGCTTGTGACTTTCTCTTCTCTGCAGCCATTGACTGGGTCCAGATAGATGCCAACTCCTCTGTGCTCCATGATGAATTCATTGCACATAGGCTGGGTGAGTGCTGGGGTGAGGAGGAAGATGAAGGTGGGTTGTGGGCAAAATCAGTCCAAAGATGCTGAAGCACCTTTGGCAGGTGCTGTTCCTTCACCTGTTTTGGCAGGACAGTCAGGGCTCTCGTGGTCTCACTCAGACATTCCTTTGATTTCCTGCTTCCCACAGGTCTCATCCCGCTCACCAGCGATGACATCGTGGATAAGATGCAATATTCCAGAGTGAGTCAAGTGAAGTGCTGCGGGGAATCATTTTGAGGGTGGTGGGTGTTGGATCTGATGGAAGCTCTGGCAGCCTCCTGCATAAAGAACCCGTGTGTGTGCCAGGACTGCACGTGTGATGAGTTCTGCCCAGAGTGCTCCGTGGAGTTCACGCTGGACGTTCGCTGCAACGAGGACCAGACCCGGCACGTCACATCCCGCGACCTCATCTCCAACAACCCCCGCGTCATCCCGGTCAGTGCCATCCTGCTGCTCCTCCTGCTCTGCCTTCCTGCTGGGGCAGAGTATCAAACACATGGAATGTAGACACTCTGAGCATGTTTCATGTTCCCTAAAGCTCCACTTAAACCGTAGTGGGAGAGCGAAGCAGGAGTCACTGCAGAAGCAGCGTCTGCCAGTGCCCCCCTTGTCTCTGCAATGTTGTCCTTCCCTTGCTGTCTGATGGGGTGCAGAGCAGTATGGCCTCACCCTGCACCCCTTGTCACAAACTCCTTGGCTGCCCCAAGGCCTCTGGCTTGCTGGTTCTTGGCTCTCAGCATGGCAGAGTGAGGAGCCTGGGCCAGGGAAGTGCTGCCAAACAGCTCCTGTGCAGGCATCTGGGGGAGGGTTGGTGGAGCCAAAGCGGGACAGATGCAAAGGCACTTCCAGAGAATGTTCTAGTACACTGTTGAGCTGCATCCAGATGTCACCACAACCTAGGCTGCTCCTGCTGCCTGGTGACAGTGCCTGCCTGGGTGAAGCCCAGCGGGAGCCTGCTGTTGCTTGCCTTTGGCTGAGATGCTCTGAGTGCTGTGTGTCATCTACAGCAGTTGTGGGAGTAACTTTGGGAACTAAGCAGGTGTGCTGTGCTGGAGCACTCATCCAAGCTGATCTTGTCCCTAATTTGCTTGGTTTTGTGCTGCTGCTGCAGGTGACGTCTCGGAGCAGAGACAATGACCCCAATGACTACGTGGAGCAGGATGGTGAGTGGTGGGTCACTGGGAATAAGAGCTGGAGGACGAAATTAACTTTCCTTTCAGGTTCTTTGAACTCATTCTTCCTTTACTAGCTGTGCAACCATAAGGCAGCTGTAAATCTGACACTTCTGAGCTGCTGGTGTCACTGCATGAGTGGGATAGCATTTTGTCTTAATGCCACTCAGATTGTCCCAGAAATAAAGTCCTGTGTCAGAGGGTGCTTGTGTCTCTCCTTGTGAGAGCCTAGAGGCAGCAGCGAGGTGAAACGGTGTGTTGTTGGCTGTTCCTTGGGGGCCTGTGCAGCTCCTTTTTACTTAGCTGCTCTGGGGACACAGCTGAGCCCCTCTAAAAATCCAAGCAAACCCTGGATGCTGGTGACATCTTCCTGGACACCAAATATCTGCCTTGGCTGCAGTGTGATCCTGCACACCCAGTTCTGCTCTGCAGCCTTCTCAAACGGGCATGTGCTTTTGCAGACATCCTGATTGTGAAGCTCAGGAAGGGGCAGGAGCTGCGGCTGCGAGCCTATGCCAAGAAGGGCTTTGGCAAGGAACACGCCAAGTGGAACCCCACGGCCGGCGTGGCCTTCGAGTACGACCCCGACAACGCACTGAGGCACACAGTGTACCCCAAACCAGAGGAATGGTAGGTCCTGGTGTCTGTCTGAGGGACTGGGACAGGTTTTCCAGCAGGCAGCAACTTGCACTTCAGCCCTGGGGATCATTTGGGTCAGTAAGTGATGGGGAGCTTGCCTGTCACATCCCCTTGTACAGGCTCTGCTCCTGGGTTTGGGTAGCAAGGCCAGTCATTTGTTTGCAGCTGCACACAAGGTGGACTGGTTTGTGGTCATCATTTGGTTTGCCTTGCTTTCATGGCCTTTTTCACCACTTGTTGCTGATTTTTTCTTCCCTGTGAAAGTGTTGGGGTAAGGCCTGAGGAAGGAACAGATCCATGTGAGATGCAGGAAGTTGCTATGAGAGCAAAAAGTGGAAGGTTGGGTTGCAAAATAGATTTTTCAGCCTGGCTTGAGGAAGCCCAGTATGGCTCTGATTTAACCCATACAACTCCTCACTCCTGGAACCTGAGCTCTCGCAGGGTTTTCCTCTCTGCCCCTTTCCTCTCCTCTGGCATACCATTGTGCACAAGTAGCATGCTGCTTCTCATCTAAAGGTGACACAGTTTTACTTTTGGAAAACTGCTGCCCTGCTTTAGCCTGGGCAGGGACTTTATCCAGCATCACTTTTCCTGAACAGGTACCTGAGCTGCTCCTGGCTCTGTATCCCAGTGATCACCTGGCAGATCTTGTCATTGAGCATGCTGGAGCCAGCAGCATGGTGAGGCACCAGGTGCTTTAGGCAGGGCAGGCTGAGAGCAGGGACTGGGCAGGGTAGTGGATGTGCTGCTGTAAATATTGATCAGTGGCAGGCTCAGGAATCTGGTGTGGCATAAAACAGACAGGACACCAAGAAACAGTTTTTGAGAAGTTCTAGATAAAATACATGTAAAAATTGGAAAAATCCCAAAAGAGGATTGATATTGGAGCTGCCAGTTCTTGGTGATGTGTCTGTCTTTTCAAGTTTATCTGACTCCCTGTGAAGAGCCCAAGGCTTCAGCTGCCCAAGGCTAGCTATGATTTTTGGTTTAGGTTTTCATGCTAGTTGCTTTTTGAGGCTGTTGGCGAAGCACTGGCATGCAGCTGGACTCTCCAAACAGCTGTCAGGGTCATGGGAACCTCTGCACTGTTATGGTCATGGATGGTTCTGCAAGTAAGAAGAAATTCCACCTCCATTAACACTTCATCTCTCTCAGTGGTTTGTAAAGGCAGAGAGTTTTGTTTGAGAAACAGAGTTTTATTTCAGGCAGCTGATTACAGGGTGCTGGGATCAGTGTTTCTGGGTATTGCTGAGGCAGAGGAAGGCCAGCACGAGACCTTGATAGGTACAGGATTTTCTGTGCTGGCTTCTCAGACTGCTCAAGGCTTTGGGTTTTCTTACTTGGATTAAGTGGTTGCACACAGTCTCTGGTGTGGTGCTCTGTAAACCAAGGGATGCAGCAGGTAGAAAGATGTGTTTGCCTAACTGATGCACAGGTATTGCAGTGATTTTGGTAGAGAGATGGAGGTGCAGGACATCAGAATGGAGCTCACTGATGCAGCTGGTGTCTGAGGTACAGGAGATTTTTTTCCTTCTGGGTCCAAGCCAACTATGCGTTACAGATTTGAGTGCTGGAGTACTCCAGTGCTTTCCTGGCCCAGTGGGAAGCAGAAAGAAAAGATAACCCAAGGTAAATTAAAAGTATCCAGGCTCCATAAACACCATCCCTTCACTGTAAGCACCTGCCAGGTTGTACCAGCATAGGTGGCTGGAGCCACAGTACAGGGCTTGCTGAGTCTGGGCAGAGCAGGGCTGATCCCCTTCTTCCAGTGCTTCTGGATGACTCTGTGGCATAAATGAGGAGCCAGAAAGAGCAATGTGGGACTGAGCTTTTTTCTGTGACTTAATGGTTGATAACCACCCTGCTGTGTGCTGGATGTGAGCACCAATGCTCACTCTCTGGGGCCAGACTGAGTGCCTGGGCTCTGTGGGGCCAGGCTCGAGCAGGGGCTCTGTTTAACCTCTCCTGCTCTCTGATTCCAGGCCCAAGAGTGAGTACTCAGAGATCGACGATGAGGATGCTCAGGCTCCCTATGACCCCAACGGGAAGCCAGAGAGGTAGGGAGCTGAATGCAGTGCTGCAGCTGGAAGATAGGGTGCCTGGCTGGGTGCATCTCATGGGCTCTCATTAACAGAGGAGTGTCTATCCTGTGCTGAAATTGCCAGCCCAGGCAGCTGACATTCCCTGAAAAGCAGACTGGGAGCTGGCATTAAGTGGTGATATGCCCAGATGTGTCAGGCTTTCCCCTCTGGGGGATATTAGACAGCTCTCCTGAGTTCGTGTTGCCAGGTAGGGCGGTGCACACTCAATGAAGTGTAAGGCCTGCAGGGAAAATACCCTGGCTTAAGGTATTCATTCACCTGTGTATGTCTCATGCTCTGATTGCTGGTGTTATTTGCACTGCAAAAGTGCCTCAGCCAGCCTTAGTCCCTGCCTTGGGGCTCTGTGCTGGCTCGCAGGTTGGTGTGCTGAACAGAAATCAATCTCAGAAGTGCTCTTGCAGCCCATGAAGTTGTGTGTTGGTGTGATGGTTGTAGAGGGGCAGCACTGGCCGTTGCCTGATTGGGAGCTGAATGATGATGATGATGATGATGATGATGATGATTGGGATCCAGGCAGCTCTCCCTGCTGTGGGTGTGGATGGGCTGGAATGTTGTGCAGTCTGGGTTTGCACCTCCTTGCAGAGCAGATGGTGACTTAACCCCCTGCCTTGTAACCTCAGGTTTTATTACAATGTGGAGTCCTGCGGTTCTCTGCGCCCCGAGACCATCGTGCTGTCTGCACTGTCCGGCCTCAAGAAGAAACTGAGTGACCTCCAGACACAGCTGAGCCATGAAATCCAGAGTGATGTCCTCACTATCAACTGAGGTGGCCCTTGCAAGAGAGTGCTGAGCTGTGAGTGATGCCTGCCTGAGATCTGGGGAGAGGCTTTTACCTCCCCATCATCTCCCTCTGCCTCTTCTGGCCCAGCACTTGCTTGGTGAAGCCTCTTCCCTGGCCCTCCTTCCCAGGGAAAGCCATTGTGATGTGTAGGGTAAAACAGGAAGGGAGTCAGTCAGTGAGCATCTTCCCAGGACAGACTTTGTTCTCAAGTGATCCCAGAGTTGGATTTTGGCCATGTGGTGTTTGGGACTGGGAAGCGTGTACCTTTGTTACACAACCCTACCTTGTTTACATATCCATTCTTTACTGTGCTGAATAAAGCCTTTCCCTCACATTTTTCTGTCATCCCTGAAAACTCATTCGAGGCTGCTGGAGAAGATGTCACATCATTTACTTCTCTCCAATAGACATTAACTTAATGAGATGTGCTTTGGAGGGAGCATTGCTCACTGATGCTGATTGCTGCTTGTGACATTATCTCCTGAGGAGAGCAGCACCCCTCCTGCAGGCAGCCCGTCGTTCATTGATCCAGTGTTGTGTGTAAAGCAGATGTTTGAGGCTAGGGTGGGCGAGATGCTGCAGAAGGCAGCACTGCAGGGGAGCACAGCTGGGCCAGGCAGGCGAAGCTGTACTTACAGACGCCTCTGGAACAGACTCCACCTCTGTGCTGTATAACCTTTTTTGAGGAGCTGGGTGGCACAGGGTCTGTCAGCAATGGCCCCAGGCTAATACCTTTCTTTGTGCCCACAGCCACCAGTGTGTGCTGGGCTGGAGTTTGGTGCAGGTCCCATGCCCTGACTGCCCTGGCAGTGGCTGAAAGGCTTCAGCAATGGCCTTTGTTACCCCTCCTCCTCCCCTCCAGCAGCACCCAGCATGGCCTGGGATGAGCTTCTTGGTGACACCTTCCTCGAGAGACCTGCAGCTCCTGTACCATGGGGGCTGGGAGGGAGGGGAAGGCCTGTGTGCCCCTGTGCTCATCCCGGTGTGGATTGGGATGGTTCAGGGAGTGGTGACAGGGTCATGCCGAGCTGGGGAGAGCAGCCCATGTCAGCATTGCCTCCCCCTCCAGGGAAAAGCTGCTGCAGCCAGGCTGCTGCTTCCATTTCCTTGCCCTGGCAGAGCTGGCTGCAGCATGGCTTCCCATGTCCCTGTCCCCAGAGGGATCACTGCCCTGGCCGGCACGGCTGTCTTACCTTGAGGCCAGCGCTGCCAGGCAGTCATGGCATGGATAACTTACCTGGCATGGCTCTGGGAGAGCTGGGAGATGGTGTGCCTTGAAACTTCTTCACGTGGGGACTTGGAGCCACCACTTGCCTGGCACATCCCCAGAGCCACAGGCAGCTGGAGGTGAGGGTGACAGCAGGGTGCTGGCATCCTGTTCCACTCAGGGTTGTTTGATGGAGAGTGGCAACTCACTCCACCCTTCTTCCTATCCCAGCAGTTTTAGGGCTTCACTTGAAATGTCCTGGCCATGGCTGGAGGCAGAACAAAGCCCTGAGCCAAGCATGCTGCCAGGAACCTCAGGAAATCTCCCCCATCAGCATTTTTCTTTCTGGCAGGCACGACTCCTGCTTGCGCTTCCTGAGCGCTTTTGGATGGAACAGACAAACAGGAAGGGTGGATGTGGATAAGGGTTGTTTATTCATTGAGCAACTCCTTAAAAAACAGAAAACCCAAACATTTTTGGTAACAAATGTTAAATCTTTTTCAGATGAGGTGTGTAGCCAGGAAAAGAGAGCAAGTTCCACCTCTCACCCCAGGGAGGACACACTGCTGGGCAGTGCTGGGGTCCCAGAGCCCCTCTGTGCCCTGCCGTGCTGCGAGGAGCAGCCTTTCTCTGTCCCCATGTCCCCTCAGCCACAAGCTACACCACCCTGAAACACAGTATTTACAGACCACAGATTCCCACATCACAACACTCCCTGTGCCCAAGACATGGACCTGGAGCTTTAAAGGGCAGAAATAAAACTACCAAGCATCCAACCCAGACGGAAAGAAGACTCCAAAGAAACACCAAGGTTTGCACGGCAATAAAAAGATAGCCCTTCTAGAGGAGGTCAATAAATAAGAGAACTAGAAAAAATCAATTGCTTTTAAATTCAGCACATAAAGCCCAGTTCCACCCCCAGTGGGTGAGGAGGGAGTGAGGGCTATGGGAATGCACAGAGGAATGTGGCTCTCTCCCCATCAGCACGGGTTTCTCTGCCCTGGGGCTTCTCATATCCACAAAGCTGCCCCTTGAGAGACAGATGCTACTGGCCAAAACCAGTCCCATGGTTGCCCACCAACAGATAAACCAAGGGCATGGCAGGGGGACACAGCTGTGGGAGGAGTGAGGGGTGTTGGGGCGGGAGAAGCTGGGGAGCTCAGCTCTGCCCAGCCACTCACCCCAGTCAACCCCCCTGGAAGGAAAACCAGTTTCTCCTGAGACATTTCAATTCTACAGCGAGTGTTTAAATAGCTTGAAGAAGTGCAAAAATCAGCTCAGGGATGGCAGGGTGTCCTCAGGAGCAACCCACTCTTCATGGAGGGGTGGAACCCTGCACCATCAGCCTGGCACAGCTGCATCCTCCGACACTGCTCCCTGGCCATGGCAGAGTGATGCTCCAGCCTTCCTGCCATGCAGAAAACTCTGGATTTCTTGACCCCCTCCACCTCTTTTCACCTCCCAGCTGGATCCCCAAGAGTCAAAAACCTCTGGGCATCTGCCCAAGGGCTCTTCAGCAGCCACCACATTTGCATTCATGTGAGAAGGAAATATCTCTTACAATACAGATATTCAATATATATTTGAAGTCAGTTGAGGCTGAGCCAGCCATTGCCTCCACTAACGCCAGACCAGGGCGCGAGCCAGTGCCTGCTTCCCAAGGTCTTGGCACGGAGGTGCCCCAGCTTGGTCTCCTGGGCATTCTGAGGGGTGGCTGCCTGCGTCCTTGCCACCCCTTGGAGAAGAAAAAGGGGACCCCTGCCACAGTCCCCCCACATCAGCTCACGGGGACGATGTGGGCTCCCTGCTTTCAGGCTTGTCGCTTTTGGAGGACTTTGGCTTCAGCAAGATGAACCTGTTGAGGAGGTCAGTATCCGAGCTGGCCTGGGCACCTGCGTACACCTCCCCTGGGGACAAAGCAGAGGGTGGGCTCACCTGGTGGGGAAAATTCTGGGCGTTGGAGGAAGAGCAGCTCCTCAGGGTGGGGTGGGGTGGGGACACTCACCGGCATAGCTGGAGGACTCGGCCATGTTCTGGGAGCCAGTGATGTGGTGCCAGTAGGCGCTGCGGGGCAGCATGGTTGTGGGGGTGCAGGGGTAGGAGAAGTGCTCAGTGCCCTTGTTAAGCAGCTGCAGTGGATGAGGGAGGGGAGGAGGGTGACACAAGGCCCCAAAAGTCTCCCCCAGCAGTGTCCCCCCTCAGTGTGGGCTGGAGCTCACCCTGACATTCTTCTCCATCTCCAGCAGGACCCTCTTGTGCTGCTCAGCGATGGCCAATGTGGCGCTGTGCACGCGCTGGTAGATCTGCTCACCCTCCTGCGTCTGGAAGGTGTAGAGACCTTCTCCTGCATCACACATCCTGTGGGGACAGGGCACAGGGTGTCACCAGGGTCTTCAAGTCCAGGGATGACAAACAAAGCCCCATTCCAGGTGGCAGCTGGCACAGCTTCCCACACTGCTAGAGATGGGCCGATGTCCTCTTCATGGTGTTGAGCTTGGACCAGAACCAGCTCCAAGCCCCCCCTGCCATGGGCACACTGTACAGGCCATGGCCATCACCCCAGCCTCAGGCCTGCCCTGCGGTGATGCCAGCAGTGCCACTGCCTGGCGCACCCAGCTGAGTGGAGGCACACAGCCGTCATCCCTGTCCTGGCAAAGGCGACATCTCACCGTCCGGCCTCGAAGGTGAAGCGCGTGGCGTCGCGGCCGTAGCGGCGCAGGGAGCAGAGGGGCCAGGACACCAGCTTCACCCGGGGGTTGTGCATGTCCCAGAGGTAGATGTTTTCGTGGGTGATCTGCAGCTTGCACTCGCCATAAACGTCCAGGTTGGGGCAGGGGAGGAGGAACACGTTGAACCGGTCTGGAGAGGGGAAAAAAAATAGAAAATAAAATAATCTGCGGGGGGTGCAGCGAGGCGGAGCCCCGGGCGAGCACTCGCCGCCGCGCTCACCCGTCTGCTCGCACTGCACGCCGGGCGCCAGCAGGTCGGGCTCCCCCAGGCTGATGTCGTTCAGGCGGGCGCCCAGGCACTCCACCGACAGCGTCTTGTACCACTCCTCCGCCTCCAGCTCTGCAACGCACCACGGCAGCCCCTGGGCGACCCTGGCCACGCCGGGGTGCCCCACCCAGCACCCTCAGCCCGGCTGCCCTGGGCGCTGCCCCGTACCTGAGTCGCAGGTGAAGGTCCGGGCGGAGTCGTCGGTAAAAACGATGGCCACCGCCTGTCTCTTGGTCTCCTTGGGCAGCCGCGTGATGCACTTGACATTGCTGATCTCGGTGACCTGCAGAGGAGTTGGGGGGTCACCGAGGGCTGCACCCAGACCCCAGCTACTGCTCCCAGACCCTGTTCCCTGCTGCAGCCAGACCCTGACACCTGCAGCACCCAAGACCCAGCTGCATCCCCCTCCGGAGCGCATGGGGTGGCAGCCAGCCTGCAAGTTTAGGCAAGGAAGGACCTGCTCTGGCACGGGTTCCCAAGGAGCGGGCAGCACCCCAGCACCCCTCCAGCGCACCCCCTCACCTTGGGGCACCCCCGCAGACACGCCGCCTTCTCATCCGGGTACTTCTCCAGGCGCTGGGGCCCTTTGCTGGAGGATTTGCGGAAGACCAGCCAGCACCGCCGGTAGATCTGCCGGACAGAGAGCGCGGCGGCTGCTTGGTGCAGGTGGGGGTCCCTGTCCCCACCGCATCCCCACGTCCCCCTGTCCCCATCCCCAGCACCCGCACCTGGTTCTGCTGACCCTGCTGGCCTGGGGACAGGAGGGGATGCTGGGGTAGGGATATGCCGGGGCTGCCATCATGTGCCCCCACCCCCCGCCAGTGCTAATTACAGAGCTTAATTAATGAACACAGACAAAGCTCCCAAGGGGACCGCTGTTCTGGCATTTCCCCGTCCCCTTTCCTACATCCCCTGCCTCTGAGGGTGCTGGGGCCACGGTCCCCAGGCATGTCCCCCCCGCTCCAGCCCGCTCCCTCTTTGTTCTCCCTAATTAGCATGAAATTACCCAGCATGCTCGTTGCTGCCGGCTCCAAGCCATGGAAATGGGCGCCCAAACCCCCTGACCCCCCACCTATGGGTCCTGCACTCCCACACCAGCCGAATTTGCACCCAGCAGCTTCAACCCCTCCCGGTGCGGGGCATCCCCGATGCCAAACTGTGTGTGCAGGTAAACTGAGGCACGGAGGAAAGGGAAGGCTCACGGACATCCCCCAGCCCCTGGGTGACCTGGGACAGGTGAACGGGTGTTACTCGGAGCAGGTATTCGGCCGGTGCAGGAGCTGGACCCCTGGGGCTGCTGGGTGATTTGGATACCAACAAGTGGCCTGTCCCTGCCATCCCCCACTCCTCTGCCACCACAGCCCCCAAAAGGCTGCTTATTCAATCCCAAAACAGGGGCACAGGGTGCCGCAAGAGGAACCTGGCCACGTCACCTCACTGGAAAACCTGCACCCCACATCCATGGGTGTTTCCCCCCACACCCCCCCATTCCCTAAGACCCCCACTCACCCCCAGCTTCTTGCTCTTCATCCTCACATAGCCCTGCTTGATGATGTCGTTAAAATTCGTCGCCATGGCGATGGTTCGACAGGGTACGGGATATTTTGGGAGGGGGGGGCTGCCTTCACCTTCGCCCCCCCCTCTCCATCCTCTTCCTCCGTACCCCTCCTGTCTCACCACCGGCCCAGCTTGGTGCTAGCAGTATCCCCCATGCTGGCTGGAAAAGAGAAATGACAGATCGACGGGTGACATCTTCCTCGTCCTCCTCCCCCTCCTCCTTGTCGTCCTCCTCCTTCCCCTCCTCCTCCTCCTCCTCCTCCTCCTCTTCCTCCTCCCTTCGCTGCCTGAACCATCCGAGTGGAACAGTCCGGTGTTAACCCCTGCCAGCACGGTGGAGCCAGGGTGGCACAGACAAGTGGTCGGTCCCCTGCCACCAGCTCCAACATGTGTCCGAGGGGACACCCACACCAGACCTCGCCCACAGGTCTCCATCACCTCTCGCACTCCCCCTCCTTCCTCCCAGGCTGCTCGCTTGGGCAGCACCATGGCCCCGGTGGCGGGGCCCCGGTAGGGTTCAGTGACCTCCTGCTGGCCAGGCCAGCTCTGGTGTGGGGTGTTTCGGCCGGCACCGGGTGCCAGAGGGACCCCGGCTTCCAACCTCGCACCCCCTGGTGTAACCCAGCCTCTCCCCAGCCCCACCATGAGCTCGGCCTCGCTCAGCCTGGTCCCTGCTGGTTCCCCCAGCCCCGACTGGTGGGACCAGGTGGGGATCAGGTTCCTTTCCCAGCTGGAGAAGTCCCAGGTAGAAGGCAGTAACCCAGAGAACAGAATAGAGCCATCCCCGGGGATGCTCCTCCATGCCAGTGACGCCCTGGTCTCCAAAGCCCAGCACCCAGGGGAATCCGACTGGGACAGCACCTTGGGGACCGCCCGCTGTCCCGAGAGAGGCCGGGGGCAGCTCTCCCTCTGAGAGGAACACCCCCTCCATTCCCCCATCCCCATCACCGCACCCCACGCACATGAACACCCCAAGGGAACTCAGAGATGCTGGGGGGCACCTCCTGCCCCCGACCTGTCACCTCAGCACCCCCACACCTGGCGCCCCCCGACCCCTAATCACCCATCACCCCCAGGTCTCCCACCGGGACGTCCCTCCGGGCGTTGTCACTCCCTGGCCGTTTGCCCCCGACACT